>ML814081.1:175249-194698 GCA_009831015.1 Picea engelmannii | reverse complement strand
ATGCAATGGAGACCATTGCTTCCTAAGGAGGGAGGATTGATCCAGGTGGATATCGGGGGCCACCCACCTTTTCCAAATGGCTCGAAACAGTTTTCTGGCCATTTTGGCAATTTACTATTTTTAGCAGGTTTTAACTTCCGGGGTCATTTTGAGGGCCTAAATGAAGTTTTTTTGAGATCAAGGTTCTCTATGATAGCCGAAGGCATGATTGAGGCCCCAAAATGAATCTCCTTGACGATACCTTTCCAATGAGCTATCACACGCCTAAAACAGAGATCGTATGCAAAAGTTACGACCCCGGGAAGTTGATGCACCAACTTACCCAAACGGGGCCCACATGACTTTTGGCGCTTCATCTCCTAGGGTTAGGTTTCTGGATGTATAGGACTTTTGGCATTCCCCTCTATTGTAAAAATGCCTTCCGAGCCTCATTGTAATCATCTTTTTGCGAATGCGAGTAGCCGTCACATCTCTTCTCAGAGATAAGCTGCCACCATTCTAGCGAGTCTTTCACTCTGTATTTTTATAGTCTCTGTACATTTCTTTCATTAATAGAAATCGTGTATTACTGTATCTCTGTGTTTTTGGTTGCATCTCTGATATATTTATGTTATATTACTGGATATATGCGATATCTCTGTGCATTTCTTTATTATATCTCCGCTCTCATTTCGTGCCGAAAATAATCCGGATCACAAAGTGTGGCCCGATGTCTTCCCTAGGTACCGCGGTATACCCCTGCAGTCACCTGTGTAAGTCACTAAGATAAAGGAAACTAGGTTTCCAGGGCACAAACAATCACCAGGAAGGTACAATCGACAGTCGGGTGGACCGCAATGAGCAGGGTATCAAGCCCAAAACCTATCAAGGGTATCGAAAGCAAGTGTTCCAAAATATGAATGGGGACCTAGAACGGATTCAAGACCCATGAAGCTCTGTGGAAAATGTGATCAACGAAATCCCAAGATAATCCCTCTATATGCGTTCTCGACTACACTTGGTCCGGCTTTGAAGGGGTAATCTTCACTACCTTTCCACACGCGACCTCGTGTTTAGTCCTTATGTCAGAGCGGGGTCCTGGATAACTGTCATGGTTGTTGGACTTTCAAGCACTCCCTAGCTCAGACTCTTATGGTTTTTTTTTGTAGCCTTGAAGAGTTTCCTCTCCAATCCTAAATCAAGGCTCTAGCTCTAGACTAAATTGATGAACCCTTGTTATAACCCTAATTTTCACTAGACATGCTTACCTAACATCAAGCTATCTCATATGCCTTCTTTTCCAAGCCAGTACTGAACAACTCTTCTTAAAAACACCCTTTCTAAAGGCCCATGCACCCTGCTCCACTACAGCCCATGTGTACACTCTAGCTGACCCACTACAACCCACATGTACCTACAAAAGCACAAAAAATGGAAAGTTGTTGATGGAACACACAGTTTTGGGTAAGTTAACTAAACCTTTTGACCATGCATGGCCAGTCACTCGACCAAATACCTAGCTCCTTCTAGCCTATAAAGGAAGGGGTAGGGGTCCCATTTGAAGAGAGGAAAATCATAGTAAAGAAACTCTACCTGAATTCATATTCCCCTTTGCCCAAGATTATGTAACCATTTTGTGATTTCAATGAAGAAGAGAAGCAAGTTTGTTAGCAGTTGGTGCACAGTAAAAGAGGAGCCCATGACCAAATTCATGGAGCAGTGGCCATCTTCATCATTGTAAGTTTCTTTAGTGAAGTTAATAATAAAGAAGTACTTTTCCCATCCCACCATATGAGGTTTCCATTGTTTATTTCATACACATTGATTAAATCTCTAACCCATTAATCTGTAGATCAAATGCATGTGGATTTCTTTGTTTGTCTTTTGTGAATGTAGGTCAGCCTTGGGAGGATATTTGCAGTCAAAGAGAGACCAAGCGTGAAGAGGGATCGATACCAAACACCGGAAATAAGGTATGTTCACTTGATCTTATTATCTGTGTATTTTCTTAAGAATAATGGGGATTAGGTCTAGGATGATGGTAAAAAGTAGGAATCTTTAGGTCTTTTCTGCATGTATGATAAAACCCTAAGTGCTAGTCCGTAGGGGGATTTCCCACTCACAACAACCCTTCAAACACAAAGTCTAATAACTTTTAATTAAGTGTTAATTTTAGTGGTTGTCTTAAGTGAAAAGAAACGAAAGTGAAACTAGTGATGCTCTTTAAGAGACGAAAGAGAAGATCATAAGATGATACTGGAAACAAAAGTACTTTTTTCTTTACAAATAAAGATTTTCCTATTGAAACTCTTTCACCAAACTTTTCGTAACTACTTTTCTTAGATATTTGAAAATAAAAACTCAAAACAAGATTTCACTCAACTACGAGCTAGTTAATGTCCTAAGCATTCAAGTAAAGAACTTAAAAAAAAATTATTTTTCCTTGGTAAACAAAGAAACTAACCTAAACTACTTTACCAAACTAAGTAATGAAAGTTTTTTTTTTATTGTTACTTGCTTCAAAACAAGAAATTTGAAAATAAATTATTTTCTTTTCTTTCAAAGCAAAAAAGGGGAAAATGACAACAAGATAGGGCCACGAAAATGATTCTAGCCCAATCGCAGATCGCAGGGAGTCACTGACAGCACCAAGAAGGCAGATCAAAGAAGACTCACCAACTTGTCTAAAAACCCTATTAAATAAAACACAAGAAATATTTGATCAAAAGAAAGCTAAACTGATGTTAGACCTAGGCTACAGAATACTATAACAGAGACCAGTACTAGATCAAGAAAACCCCTGAGAAGTGTGACTCTTGACAGGGAAGAGGATGACTGCCTCTTCTTTGTTACAAAAACTTTCTCAACAGGCATGCTGCTGACACTTCAACAACCATCATATGTACGCGGTTTGTCCAAGGGCAGGGCACGTATGCACGTGTGTAGGACCACTACAAGCAGCGTACAACTCTGTAACTCTTCAAAAAAATGAAAAAAAACAACAATCTAGCACAGACAGGGAGTACTTGTATGAAAGACCAACATCCCTTGATGACACAAAAGCTCATAGAAAATCAGAAAATAGTGAATGAACTGATTCAAAGAACCCAAAAAGAAATATCCACAAAGACCCTAGAGGCATCCCCAGTATGGTCGCCAATTCTGCTATAGTGGGAAAACCCCTCTACGAACTACATAAAGGGCCTAAAGTGTAGGAAGAATTAACCGTCTAAAGTCTCCTACTTTTTATCACTATCCACACATTACCCCACAATCATACATAAAAGAAAAGAGAGAGGGATCTGGTAGGCCTACCTTAAATTATGTGTCCAGTGTCGATCCCTTTGCG
Source organism: Picea engelmannii (assembly GCA_009831015.1). Classification (NCBI taxonomy): domain Eukaryota; kingdom Viridiplantae; phylum Streptophyta; class Pinopsida; order Pinales; family Pinaceae; genus Picea; species Picea engelmannii. Next base: position 191,370 of record ML814081.1, on the reverse strand, counting down.
CATGGTTGTTTCCTGATTGCAAATCTCCTCCCAAGGCTGACCTACATTCATCACAAAACAAAAAAGAAAATACAATCATGCATTCTACATATGGATTAGTGGTTTAGACATCATAAATAAGAAATGTAAACAAATCATATAAGTTTAAGACGTCATTTGGTGGGACGGAAAAAGTACTTCTTTATATTAATCTCACTAAAGTCGCTTACAACATGAGACCGACATTGCTCCTCAAACTTGATCCTAGGATCCTCTTCACCATGCACCAACTGCTTCCACATCTTCTTCTCCTCTTCAATTCTCTCTTAGGGAAATGGTAAGGGATTTACAATTGCGGCACAGGGGGGATTGACAAAATGGGTAGAGTTTCTTTGCTCTCGTGCTTCTTATTTTTGCAATGGGACCCCAACCCCTTATATTATAGGCCAAAAGGGACAGTAACGGTTGGGGTGACTGGCTATGGGTAGTCAAATGGTTAAGTAACGACCCAAAAACTAGTATCCAATGCAATTTTCCACATTTTGCAATATTCTATGAGTGTACGCGGGCTGTAGTGGCTCAGCAAGCGTGTGTAAGCAGGTCGTAATAGTGTAGGGCATGTACACCTTCAAAATTATGGTTTTTAGAAGATTTGTTCAATAATGGCTTGGTAAATATGGCAAGTTAAATGACCTGATGCTAGGTATGCATGTCAGGTGCAATTTAGGGTTATAACATGCGGGCCCAAAGGCGGTCTAAATCCAAACCACCCTCAACAACCCCCGTAATCACGTGAATGAATGACGTGAGATCATTGCGTCACCTCGCACATCATCTCCCCTCATCCTACTCACTACCCTCACTCCTCTCACCACCCATACTTATCCTCCATTAAACCCCACCCTAATCTCCCTCAACAGTGGCCCACCTCTCCAGATCAACAGTGCTCAAGAACTCAGACCCTAACCCTCTCTAATCCATTTACCGCCTACACCCCCCTTCGAGTTCCTCTCAAGCTATTTTTCAATACCGCCCATCTCGCCTTTCACCACCTATTTTCCACTCACTTCCCAACCTATATACTGCTCCTCTCCCTATGCGCCACTTGCATCCCTCACTACATGTCATCTACCCTCGCATCCATTCATTTTATCCCCCGATTGGATGCTCGTCTCCATGTCTCCTCTCATGTCCAATGGGCCGACAGCCATTCCAATGAAGCTATTTCACAGGATTATATGGCAGTTGATGGGGTCCATACGGAGTGCACTTGGCTTCTAAAATCTCAGGCATAGACAAAGAGCTAAGTCTCAGTCACAGGTCGATGTAGATTAGTTCCAGAAACACTTTAGCAAGCTCTACTCATCCAACTAGTTATCTCTAGTGGCCTCCAACATCTCGCAAACATGACATCGTTCAACACATATCTCTGCTCTGTCACTCTGAGGCCTATTTTCATCTCCTTAGTTCCTCCAGCACATGCATCAGTTATGTCGCAGAGACAGTAGTAGTTTTATTTGATTAAGTCCAACATTTTCCTAGTTTAGGTGCAAGAGTGGTCTTCTATGTGTGATAATAACCACTCTTGTTGTTTAATTCTGGTATCTTAGTGAAGTTAATACTTTGTTTTATGAATAGTTCCCTAGATTGAGGTCTCCATCCCCTAAGGATGAGAGCCTCTGCAAATATTTTAAATATTTATTTTTTGGATATTGGAAAGGTCGGATTTTTGAGGCAGGAATAGAAATACAACAGATTGGTTGGACCCATTTTATGCATAGATTAAAGATCTCTACCTGGTGAACATACTCTTGATGACAGTGTTTCATTCAACTCTTAATGTTTTTCATTCTTATATTGAATACAATTTTTTATGTTTGAAACGTACATTTCATTTCCTTTCAGCTATTGTATGACTTATTTTTACTGATATTCAACCTATCAAATAGCTTCTAGCATCGTTGTCAGGGAATGGAGTAACGAAATATCTTTCCCTGGGAGAATGACAATGATCATATATGATCTTTGATGGTGAACAAAGACCAGACACATTCATACTGCATATCATTCACCTGGCGACTCCATGGTTAAAGAATCTAGTGGCGACTCCACGATTTTAAGAAGTCATAGTTTGAGATGGAATCCATCTTGGCTCGAAGGTTTTCTCCCTTAAATTTCTCTATTGTTCCTCCTATAGATGAGTGGGGTGATTTTTTGCCTAGATTTAGAGAACATAGAGATGACAATCTTGCTGAGCATTTGCTTGAGTTTCATGAAATCATGCATCAGTGGGGAATACATCATGAGGATGTACTATTGAAGATGTTCATGTACTCATTAGAGGGAGATGCTCATGAGTGGTATCGATCCTTGCCCCCTGCTAGAATATCTTCCCTGGAAAAGTTCCATGCTACATTCAATAAGCATTGTAAAAGGTTTTTTCCAGCTGATTTACTTTTTGAGAAATTTCGTGAAGAATTTGAATCTCATATTCGACAGTCACTTATTAGTTCTTCTAGTAGTGAAAGTAAAGGGGAATTTTCCTTTGAGGAAGTGGAGGAAGATTTAGTTACATATGAGTGTTCTTCTTATCCTTTTATTCAAAAGGATGATGTTGGGAATTACATTAATGATTAAATTGATGATAAAAAGGCTTTGGATACATCTTACATTATTCTAGGTGACTCAGATAGTCATTGCTATGATACATCTGTTGTTCTATGTTCTCATAAATATTTGATTAACTGTGAGGAAAGTGATGTTGAAGTCATGAGCATGTTTTCCCCCTTCCTTCTGAAATTGTTGAGAAACAAGAAATCTATAAGTCTGAAGATGAAATTCTGGAGCTAGAACATGGACAAGCCAGTAATGCAGGAGACATACCCATTCATTTCAAACAACAAGATGAGTAGTATCAAGGGAATTTTTCTTCCCTTTATGGTTTTGAATCACATGACTTTCATGAGATGTTTCGACGAGGACATGAGAAAATCAATATTGTTTATAATGAAGATCTCACACAACAACAAATGTGTCCTCTGAACCAGTTGGAGGATTTTCATGAGTTTCAATATCCAATAGTGATATGGATGGATTCTTATTTTTCCAAAATCCGAAAGGTTGGAAGTCTTACCATGATCATCATTTGCAACTATAAGTACCAGATGCCTGTGAACTTTTTTTCGTGTTTGATATATCCTCTTTGTATTGTTCTAAACAATGACCTACACATAATTACGATTCTTAGTCAAATGTTTTTTTGGCTTCATTGGAAGTGGAATTACACATGATTGTGTTGGTTTTCAGCTGAATACAGTGGCTAGTAGGAGAATAAGCTCGTAGTTCAAGCATTTAATTTTTAGTTCATAGATTGTTTTGCAATATGTTGGTTTTCAGTAGCTTGTTTGAATAAGAGACTCCATATCCCAACAAAGGAACTAGGGTTTAGTTGCATTTTCAAGTTTCAGTAAAGACTACATAGCCCAACAAGGCACTGGGGTGTAGTTTCAATTTTTAATTCAATAAAATGCATGGTCGAGGGTCAGTAATAGATACGCAAGGCTGACAGACAAGAAACAAAGGTAAGTGATGAAAGGTAAGAGTAGTTATCTAATATCAAGGCACTGATCTATAGTTCTTATCACCTCACATGGATGAGCTATCCCCAGTTGAATTCAATGTTGTAACCAAGGTCTGCATCCCCTGCCTCTCCTCTCTTTTCCATATGAATTCATCAAATTTTCCTCTTCTAGTCGGTTAAGTCATTTTCCCACTACTGAGTGTCTTGGCCCTTATTCGTCTTTTGAGTCTTTGCATGTTTCTTTTCTGTTTTTTCTTGAAGATATGAAACATACGTCGTGTTTGGTTCAAATTACTTGTCATCACATTTTCCACAGATTGCGCTGACCACAGGTTTCCCAAGAATTTTTGTATGTATAGGGAATTCCTGTGCACACGATGCAGCGATCCAGTGCAGCAAATTTCGGGCTCGGACTGTGGGAACGGACAGGTAAATTTTCAACGTAAAGATCCACCAAGCAAATCATATCAACGACTCTTGTCCATTCGAGGAAGCATAATTGCACAGAGTTTAACACCCAGAGTCCTCAAAAGACCCAAAACCTAAACTGTCGAAGACCCGAAGAGAATCTGGGTCATTCATCTATCATGACATGTGGCGACAGATCATCTACTTTGGAGATTTTCACTTGGGGATTTTTCCAAGCACAAACATTCAAAACTCCCGAAGAGCCAAAGAACCAAAGTCCCGAAGTGAATCAATATCATACATCAACGGAGACACGTGGAAGCATATCGTCCACTTCAGGAGTTTTCCTCTAGGATATATTCACTCTTACAATTTGAAACTCTTGAAGCCCAGATCTCCGAAGAGAATCTGGACCATTCATCAGTCATGACAAGTGGCAACAGATCATTCACTTCAGAGATTTTCCTCCGGGATATTTTCAGGTTTCACATTCGAAAGTCCCAAAGAGCCAAGGACCCGAAGTCCCGAAGTAAATATATACCATCCATCAAATGAGGCGTGTGACAATAGTTCAGTTACTTCGACGATTCTCCTTCGGAAAGTTCGAAGCACTAACAGTTGAAATTCCCGAAGCCCGAAGTGTCGAAACATGTGGCAACCAACAATTGAGACACATGGCACACTCATGAGGAAGGACACGCGGAATTCATCTTAGGTCATTTGGTTGTGTCATTTGCCCATTTCCTTGTGACATGTGTCACCGTTCTTTCCAAGACACCTCAATAGTCGTGGCATCATACAACATTAGATGCCACTTCACTTCGGCGATTTTCCTTCGGGAGATCTTCACTCTTGAAGTTTGAAACTCCCAAATCCTGAACTTTCGAAGTGAATATAGACCGTTCATCCATCATGACATGTGGTGACAGATCATTCACTTCAGTGATCTTCCTCCAGGAGATGTTTCCATGTTTCACATTCGAAACTCCTAAAGCCCAGACTTCTGAAGTGAGTCTGGACCATTGATCTCAAGTCAACGAGAACCATCGATCCTTGCAACATCTAAATGTCACCCAGATCTTGGAACGTAATCAGATCAATGGCTATAGTTCATTGCAGGGATGCAAACTTCCCAGACGTTGATTTTCCACATCGGTCCCACAATTTAAACCATGGTTTTGTTGGAAGGGTACGTGGCAGCTTCTGGTGAATTACGGGCCCAAAGGTAGTCTAAATCCAAACCACCCTCAACAACCCCCACAATCACATGCTTGAATGATGTTAGATCACTGTGCCACCTCACACGTCATCTCCCCTCATCCTACTCACTACCCTCTCTCCTCTCACCACCCAAAACTGGTCCTCCGTTAAACCCGACTCTGATCTCCATTGATGGTGGACCACCTCTCCAGATCAACGGTCCTCAAGAACTTGGACCTACCCCCCTCTCTAATTTTCTTACCACATACACCCCCCTCCAAGTTCCTCTCAAGTTGTTTTTGAATATTTCCCCCTCTCTCCTTTAGCCACCTATTTTCCACTCTCTTCCCAACCTATATACTCCTCCTCTCCCTACGCGCCACCTACATCATTCACTACACGTCATCTACCCTTGAGTCCATTCATTTCGTCCCCCGATTGGATGCTCGTCTCGACATCTCCCCTCATGTTCGATGGGCCGACAACCATTCCAGTAAAGCTATTTCATAGGAAAAAATGGAAGCTGACGAGGTCCATACAGAGTGCACTTGGCTTCTGAAATCTTAGGCATAGATAGAGAGCTAATTCTCAGTTAGAGGTTGATGCAGATTAGTTCCAAAAACAGTTCAGCAAGCTCTGCTCATCTAGTTGGTTATCTCCAGTGGCCTCCAACATCTTGCATACATGTCATTGTTCAACATAGAGCTCTTCTTTATCACTCTGAGGCCTATTTTCGGCTCTTCAGTTCCTCCAACACATGCATCAGTTTTGTGACAGAGACAATAGTAGTTTTATTTGATTAAGTCCAACATTTTCCTAGTTTAGGTGAAAGAGTGGTCTTCCGTGTGTGATAAGAACCACTTTTGTTGTTTAATTCTGATATCTTAGTGAATTTAATACTTTGTTTTACAAACAGTTCCCTAGATTGAGGTCTCAGTTCCCTATATTGAGGTCTCATTCCCCTAAGGACGAGAGCCTCTGCAACTCTTTTAAATAGTTAGTTTTTTTATATTGGAAAGGTCAGATTTTTTAGGCAGGAATAGCAATACAACAGACTGGTTGGACCCATTTTATGCATGGATTAAATCTCTCTACCTGGTGAACATACTCTTGATGAAAGTGTTTCATTCAACTCTTCACGTGTTTTCATTCTTATATTGAATACAATTTTTTATTTGTGTAACGTACATTTCATTTCCTTTCAGCTATTGTATGAATTATTTTTACTGATATGCAACCTGTCAAACAACTAATTCTTTGGTGAAGATTTGTTTTCTGCAACCTGTGGGAATTATTGTATTTTGATACATGTTTGATGTCTTGAAATGATATTTTAAGTATTGAACTTCTTGCAGCAGATTATTCATTGAGTAGTTTTGTTTCCCTCTGATTTCTATAATTTCACTGGTCTGTCATTAGTGTGCCATTAGCCAAGGAGGGCCCTCATCTATATTGTTTTATCAACCCAACCTTGACTTTGTCTTGATAGAATAACCCTCGGACCAACCAACAAAAAGTTAAAATAAGAAATCATTCTAAACTAATAGGTGGCTTAACTTTTCCCTTTAGCAGTCAGGTGCAAACTTTAGGACCAACAAGCCCAATATCTACCTTCCTTATGGTTTTAGTTGTTGGAAATTGATTCAAAATAAATATATCCCATAGTCATCTATCTCCAAGGGAATTTAAAAATATGGTATATGGGTGGAACATGATGAATTTTTGGAAGAGACAAGTAGTCCAAAATTGAAGTATTATAAATTCCAAAATTTGAATCACCAAGTTCAAACATCTCGATAGTGAGGAGGTTGACATTTCTTCCAGGTTAGATATTTGAGAGACTATCTTTGAGTTATTCCCACACTTCAATTAATATGGCCTTTCTTATTATGGATATATCCCATGATTGTTTAAGGGATGTTGGCTAACTGGTTTGGTTCTAAAAATAGGTGCGTCATCATCGATTTTATGCCACCTCCTCAACCTCATATATCCAATGGGTAATATGGAAGTTGGTCAACCTATTGTTAGGGTACCGAAATGTCATTCAATCATGGACATGGTTGCAATAGGATTTCTTTCAAAAGTCTCTTTTCTAAATGAGGGTAGGGGAATCAATACCAAACTCATAAGTGTATGATCAGCAAAGGGTTCCTCAAAGATCAATGTCTCTCTATTTCTCACACTTTTATCTTGGTAGATCAAGGAATAATAGATGATGTAGGATTGCAAGTAGGTTAGGAATATATAAGTGAAATTAATGGAGGGGGGCATTTGTTTTATCTCACAAGAGGATAAAATAAAAGGCGGACTTTTTGTGACCACAACACTAGCCTCATCGACATTCTTAGTTGGGAGGTTATGTCTCTCTCGATTATTTGGTTCTTTCCTAACCAACCCCATTAGTACTCTCAATAAGGTCCCATTGGTTGGGATATATCCTATACAACCCCATTAACATCAATAGGTATTTCTCCTCAATTTTATTCCTTTCTTCTTGACTTTCCCCATTGGTATTGTTGAGAATAATTTTCCCATGTCATTTATTCCTAGCAATCCCCATTGGAATTACTAGGAAGAATTTTCCCCTTGTGTTATCTTCTCCTTGATAGTCCCATTGGATAAAATAGGAAGAATTTTCACTTAGGTTCATCCCTCCTACATATACTCATAGGAATTTTTAGGAATATGTCCCCTTTCATATCCCCCCTTCATGGCTAGTCCCATCAACGCTCCCAAGAAGAATCCCTCTATTTTGAGTTACTTCCTCCACTAGGATTCCACTTGGCTACTATGTCTTTAAAAACAATTGTGATTGAGGTTGCATTTCTCACACACTCATTTCCCCCATGGTAGTATCTCTATGTTTTCGATGTTCATAGAATTTGTGATGAGTCACTCGTCCATCCATTATGCCCATCACATGTTTCCTAGCTATCCATATGCATATGTCCCACTGATACATTTGAACAACATTATTCCTAGTCACCTACCATCCTTATGGACATATTCAGTTACAACCATATTAGCCCTTCATTTATTCTATAGATAAGGGAAGCCTTGAGTCCACCTCTCTTTTCCTTCCATCCATCCCATAGTGTATGTTCCCATTAGTCACATCATGCTTTTCATGCTATTTTGGTCCCTTGGGGATTCCTTCTCATTTGATCCAGTGGGATTCCCTCTATCGACTTCATCACTTGTATTCTAGAGGGTTGGACTAGAGGATTTTTACCTTGGATTCCTCTATATTTTTTTCCTTGGTTTTGTTTTATGATCTCGACTTCAACTCCTTTTCACACATTTGAGACTTATATTTTTTATTTCTCAATGATCCCATTCTTGATGCCATCATCCCAGACATGTGTGAGATGTAGAAGAAATCAGGAGGGGGTTTCCCTACATGTATCCCCCCACATGTGTTGGTTTTAGTAGCTTATTTCATAGTTAAAGATTGATAGGTTGTTCTTTGGATACCAAGCCTACAAATACTCCTTCACCATTAGGCCCCGATGGAATTTCCCTATTGACTTCAGCACATATATTCTAGGGGATGGTCTGTTGTACCTTAGTACTTATCCCCCAGTCGATGGGTGACCTTGGACCAATATGAGAGAGTCCTAATTTCTCTCAAACTTGGTCAGATATCACATCCTCACACTATTGAGAATCATATATGCATATACGATTTAGCCTTAGAAGCAATTCCTTAGATTTTCTTAGCTTCGTACCACCATTATCATAGCCCCAAGATGAGATTTCCTCCAGTATTCTCATGGAATATTTCTGGAGCCTCATTCTAGTTCAATAGGGATTCTCAAATTTCTTCTACCCCCTTCCTTCGGCATGAGGGGGAATCAGTTCTTATGTACTCAATTCAACCAGAGTTGGGTTTTACTTCAATTTTTCCCTTCTAAATATTATATATGAGACTAATATTATCATGTTGATAAAATGTGCCTAAATTTTCTAGTGTCATGTTGTATTTGAGACTCCTTTATAGTCTCTCTATTGATGTCATGAGTATTCTTGACGAGTTTGGGTATGCCTACCTCGTCCCATTGAGATCATATTACTCCCCACTTAATGGCCCTTTGTTGATAGGTGTTTTTTTGTGGCCTCTTCACCAGTTGGGCCTTCTATTATTTTCCCATGGTGTAACATCCCTAGCCACCCATGCTGAGGCATGCTACACCTGAGAATTCTTTTATTCTCTCTGTGGAACATATTGTAACATACCCAACATCCAACTGAGTTATGCCACATAAAACAAAAAATTGAAATGCATGAAATTAAAACATATACACACATAACTATTGTGGAACTTTATATATAAAACGTAAATATAAAAATGAATTATGTAATTGCATGGATTCATACTGAAATAACAGTAAACACATACATGCAACATATATAGGCAATACCCATAACTATAAAGACAGTTATAACCACACATAGGATAAACCCACAAAAATAAACACGTAAATAATAATGCATCATGTAAATTTATCACATAGATGACACATATCTTGGTAATAATATCACCAACTGCATGCATACCTTCCATGAACCTCTCATCCTTAGACCACACTGCTCATCACTCTCAGCAGTGGATCACCCCCGAGCTGGGACTAAACTCCACCCGGGTGAATGGATTCCTAACCAGGTTAATGGAACATAGACAACAGGAAAGACTCTGTCACAGATGATAACTCAAACTAACATCCTACAGTCCCTCATTCCCCACATGCCTTTCCCACCCCAGAAAGTGTGGTCCTTCTCTTCTCAATAGTCCTTCGGCTGCCCCACTTCCTTTATGGGCTTCAGCAATAGGCCAGATAGGAAGTCTCAGAGCCCCATAGCTACAGTTTAACACCTTCAAGAAATCAATTCCCAACAACTCTCTCACCTAGAGAGATTTCTCACGGGCCTGACAACTTTCCTCTTCAATATCCCATGGGCTTGACAACCCGCTTCTTTAGTCCAGCTCCCTCGCTAACCAGCTACAAAAACAGGTATGGTTATGGATACAGGTTCAGGTTCAGTGACATGAAGGTACAAAGGATAGCTCCATGAGTGTGTGAATGATCATGGATGATGAACTGGATGAATCCTGATGGAAGGAATGATGGGAAATGAACTAAGTCCAAACAATATGTATGCATGTCCCCAAATTAACACTTATTAGGTTGGGAGCTACTTTGGCCCACTTGTCCCCGTCTTTAGAACTTAGGATAAAATAATTATCCATACTTTATACTTTAAGAAATATTAATATAATATTCCTTTTTGGCTTAATCTCCCTACCTTAGCCCTTTTCTTAAATTTTATCCCCACCCTTTCCCTAACAAGTGGAGTTTAGTCCCCCATCTCTTTTATCGTGGTCAGTCTATGTGCAGTGATGTATATTATATTAATGATGAAACATATACAAAAATAGGCGCACTGGCCTTTAACATCTAGGCTCTCTTGAATAATTCATAACATAAGCCTCCTAGCTTATAATAACTGGCTCACCACCCTATAAAACACAACATATACAGAAAGGCTCCATGGCCTAAAAATCACACACACTTAAGTTGTTGCGCGCAGTATCCTAGAATGTGCACACTTCATCATTTTACTACGCAGTGCATGTGTGCACTATACCATGGAAGGTGCATACAAAAATGATATCAAACATCTCACCAACTTAATTACATTTTCAATTACATTACAATTGGGTTCGGCCTAGGGATATTACACATGGTATTTCTTTTGCTCTTCGGTCGATGCACATCCAAGCGAAACAAAATTATAATGTATGTTGGTCAAGCAATTTTCTTCTAACCTCACACATTAGGGGGCATATGTTATCACCATTTATTCAAACACCTAGCCCAAAAGGATTATTCTTACTGATATGCACCATCATAGTCTGTGTATCCCTTATCATACACATGTTCACAACATTATTCCCTTACATAACTTAGGAAAACCCCTTTTTCCTAAGTTATTTCACTTCATTAATCCATAATCCCCTTTTATGTGTTCCCCCCACTTTATTTTATTCAAATTAAAGGAAAAATTCAAATTACTAGTTAAAACTGATTTGGTTAAATACAATATTTTATTATTTTGACGATATCAAGGATAACCATTATTTTTCCTATAAAATAAAGAGATCCATACCATTTCCATTTTAATTTTCATGAGAGCACAGAGATGTTGCCGAAATTTCCATTGATCTTCTGGCTTCATCTCACCATAGTTACTTTCAATGAAGAGGAGAGTCTAGAAAATGATATCATACATTCAGGAAAGAAAGAAGAACCCTCCCACAAAGAGGCCACCAAGTGACATTTTTTTTCATTGGTGTCTTCACAAGTGTTATTTATTTTGTACTATGATTATTTTGGTATTATACATCATCTTGATTCTTTCTATATTGTGTTATTAATGTATCTTTTCTATTTGTGAATAACATAGATCTAAAGGAATTTAATCACTAGACAACAAAGGTTTCTTGTGTTCTCACCCAATTTTCTTTGTATCTTTGATACAACCAAAAATTTCATAGATTTTCTCACCCTTGCCACAGATCTACACCAGCATAGGCTTAAGGATTTTATCATGCAATATTTTTTTTTAGTTGATCTACCTCAGTATGAAATATTTCTTTCATTTTTTACTCATCTAAGGAATTCAACAACTATAATATTTCTCGTTGTACTTGTTGGATGTTTGGGCTGACCCGGGTTCTACCTTTAGGCTTCCAACAAAACCCTGCAAACCATCGGCCCTTTTGGAGACCAGAAGGAAAAACTGTGAACAAAGTGCATAATGAAGTCTCACCCGAGATGACTTATGGGTGACTACAGGACCCATATTTTTGCAATCATAGAAGGGATGTTTCCCATGGGGATGGTATACCTACTTTTATTACTTCAACATTCATCAGATCTACCATTCTATAACCATATTCATTCATTAACATACATTATGTAGGAAATATCAGACTAATCTAGTGTGCGTTGCATTTTACTACTACTAGATTCATCCATTCATTCATCATAAACCATTGCAACCTATAAAAGAGACATTCCACAAAAAGACACATGATTTTACCATGGTTCACCCCCCCCCTGGGATATGTCCATAAAGATCTAGAATTATTTTCTTCGTTATCCATCTTCGTCAATTCATTTTGTTGTGCGCATTACATCACAGGTGCATCTTAAATTCACAAGTATGGGTGAGGCTGACAAGTGTTGCAATAATATCCATAGCTTATGACTTGACCCTTAGTTACAACTCAAAAACAAACTCATATCCAAAATTGTTTCAATAATAGCTCCAAAACTCTCAACCAAAAACTATCTATCCAAAAACTTGATACCAAAAAGATCTCCACCTCCTTAGATCTCACAATACATATTTATACTACAAAAGAGGATTAAAACCCTTTACATCAGTGACCAAAACCCTAAACCTAAGTGGATTAGGTTTTTCCACATTCCAAATTCATGTGTGTGGTTAATATGCATCCTTTGACTTTTTTCTTCATTGCACTTATTTTCCTCATTCTCTAGTGCACACTCCATTTTTGGTCCCTTTCTCAACTACTTCCTTTATTTCTGCATTGTTCCCCAAAATGGCATGCGCCAACAAGCCCCAAACACTTACCTGTGACTTTTCCCGAGCCACTCAAGCAGTGTTTTCATCCTTTAATGACTTCTCAAACTCCTGGAATATTCCTGAAATTTCCTTAGCTCTACTTTTTTATTGTTCTCTCTTCTCAACTACATACTTCACAGTCTGTGCAATGATGTGCTCCTTCATCAATTCTTCAGTCTCCAAGGTAATTTTCCCAATCTCCCCCTTTCCTGTATCAATCTCAGTCAACATTTTCTCTTCTCTCTTGTAGTGGCTCTAGCTAATCCTACCTTGAATTCTTCTCTATTTGTATGCCCTTTAGCTCTGCTTGTAGGTTCTTCAAGTCCTGCACACTTTTCAACCTATATTGAATGGTCATCATCTTCTGATTTTTCCTCAAGTCCTACACTGCAGTGTTTACTCCTTATTTCTTTTCTAAGTCCTATAGTATGTCATCCTCCTGTATACGCGTCCATAACTGTGTGATTTTGTCATATAACTCTATGATTTCCTTGAAGCTCTATGAAATGTTCTCCTTATTTTCTATCACCTCCTACACCCTTTGTGATATGACCTCTCATGGAGTGTTGTTATAACCCTAAATTGCACCACACATGCTTACCTAGCATCAGGCCAACTCATATCCCTTCATTGCCAAAACATTTGTTGAAAAACCTCTTTGAAAATCCTCTTGGGTGAAGGTACATGCGCCCTAATCCACTACTGCACACGGGTGAATGCTGGCAGGCCTACTACAGCCCATGTTTACCTAACAAAACATAAAAATAGGAAAGTTTCCGATGGGACTAAAAGATATGGGTCAGTTAACTGAAACTCCCAGCCATGCATGGCCGAGAGTTCGTCCAAAACCCTAGCTCCTTCTAGTCTATAAAAGAAGGGGTACCATTTGGAAAAAGAAAATTATAGCGAAGAAACTCTGCCCATTTGCCGAATCCATTTGCCCCAACCCTTTAGCCTTTCCTCAAGCCTAAGGATAATTAACACAAAGAAGTTGGAGGACAAAGAAGAGGAGGAGCCCAGGATCAGGATCAAGGAGTGGTGGTCGGTCTCGACTTTGATTGTAAGTTGATTTATTTTTAAAATAATAAAAGAATACTTTTCCCGTCCCAATGCATGACTTATCTATGATTTGTTTAATTTATGCTTAATTTCTAACCCTCAAGTAGAAAAGTAGCATGCATGCATAGTGGTGTGTCTTGATTGCAGGATTATCTTTGGAAGGAGCGGAGCAAGCAAGCGGGCAAAGCGCAACGGAGGATCTACACCAAACATCAGTAAAAAGGTTAGTAGTTCATTTCCATGCATGTATGTGAAAGAGGGGTTTTAAGTTTTGGGTGGTAGGTTAAAATTGATTTCTTTACGTTCATAATCTGCATGCATGTCTGACCCTAGTTTGTTAGTCCGTAGGGTATTTTTCCCAACAACAAGTGCTTGGTTGTAGGAGTGTCATCAACTCTGTGATGTGGCTTCTATAGTTCTCCATTGTTTGTACTATTTTCTCGATCTTCTCTTCTGCTTGTATATTTCCTTCCTTTTCACTATCAAGAATCATTTTAAACACTTATTTTATGCATTTCCCTATCTGGTTAGTGAATTTATTCACTTCGTCCCTCTCAACCTACACCTCATTGTTTTTTATATTCAATGTGTCATTTACTTGCTTGAGCAATTGTAAATCTACTGCATCTGCGCGATCCCTTGATTGAATCTCCTATTTGACACTAAATTTTAGTTTATACAACACTTTTTTTGGAACCTTGGGAAATTCCATGTCCAAGTGACCTATTTCTTTCAATTGATTTTGTGTTGTCTCCTCATCAATCTAGAACATGTCTTGAGTTATAAAAAAAAATTCATTCCCCAATGCTACAATCTGGACCGTCTCCTGTGTTGGAACTATCTTATCTTGAGAAGTCTTGTTGATGGGTCCTAAATACCTTTAGTTCAACAATAGGAACCAAACCTACCGCCAAGGCCCAATTAGAATTTGCATCATTTAATAATGGAATGGTTCTCCATATCTTGTGATCTAGCCAATTAATCGATGGGCTTTATGTTTTCTTGTGAAGGCCTCTCCTTCGGTTTGGACTTTCATTTTTTTCTATTTTCTCTTAGGTGGGACCGATATGAGATGTAAGCTGGTATAAACCAACTTGGTAACAAACAAGATTAAGTTTAACTACAGGAGAAGAGGTTGAGCTAGGGATAACCCGCTATTCAAACATGTAGACAACAATTCTATACCACAGGCCTAATACTAATACATTAACCATGTGATCATCCAATTACAGTTTGGGATACTAATTATGTTAAGCCCTAATATTGGCTCATTACCCCTTAATTGGGGCATATTAGATTAGTAATGTTATTTTATTTATGTCGGATTTAGTCCATTATTTGTAATTTATATTAGTAATGTTATTTTATTTATGTCGGCTTTAGGCCATTAGTTGTAGTTATACCTCCTAGTCTCCTATATATACCAAGGAGACATTTTCATTTTGAATCATCTTGTACTTGAACATTTAAGTGGGGTAAAAGGAAGTTTCCTCCTCGAAGAGGCTTATTATCTGAAATTATCTCTTTTTCAAGGCGTTGAGTACTTTTCCTGAGGTTTTTCTATGTTATATTGATGTTTGGTTCTTAACATATGGTATCAGAGCTCAAGGTCTTGGGGTTTCGCTGCTACATCTGAGACACCGTGACATTTTCGCTATAACTTTTTTTATACAACGTTTCAGAAGGAACGTCTTGGATTATATTTAGAAGACGGATCAAGGTACGTTGGGTTCAAAATTAAGCTCCTGAGGCCTTATACTTTCGGAGATACAGCCGGTACAAGATAGGGTTCTGGAATCATCCTAAAATGAGTCATTGTGGAATTTTCGCTATAAAAAAATTTCTGTAACGTTTCAGACCCTAAACTCTGGAGGAAATTTACAAAAATTAGCAGTGTATCGTTGGTAAAAATTTCAGCTTCTGGGTCATCTTAAATTTGTAGATACACCCTGTGTAAGATAGGGTATCTGACTAGCCCTATTGACTAGTCTCAAGAAGGTGTTCCAAGTAAAACAATCATAACTTATTCCTAGAGAATCCAAATTGCATGGGACTGGTTTCATTGGATCGTGGGTAGTCTGTAGTATTTTGGGTGTGAGTTTCAGAATTTTATATCAATTATTTTGTGCGGGGAACACTATACAAGTGAGATCTCCTGGAAAGGCCAAAAATCAGCAAGTTGTGGGGAAGTTACCGTAAATTCCATTTGGCACATCCAATTTTGATCAGACCTGTGGCA
>ML814081.1:111007-170550 GCA_009831015.1 Picea engelmannii | reverse complement strand
ATCTTGTACTTGAACATTTAAGTGGGGTAAAAGGAGGTTGCCCCCTCGAAGAGGCTTATTATCTGAAATTATCTCTTTTTCAAGGCGTTGAGTACTTTTCCTGAGGTTTTTCTATGTTATATTGATGTTTGGTTCTTAACAAATTATCAAAAAGAAAACACACATGCTATAAGATAATGGCAAGAAAAATAATTCACCTACTCTAATAATCAATCACATAATAACACAACGATTCATCTTCATCATTAAAGAAAAGAACCGTAAAACATTGCATCAGATAACTTAACAATAGATTCAATAGCTCTTACTCATTACAACATCCATTCATGAGATGAGATAGGAAATAGTTCTTCTCCACGTCCAATCACACATGCATTTGATGAAAATATAACTTGTCTCTAGTCCAGAAGGACTTCTCAATTAAAGTCAGCTTCAAAATAATTCTTAAAAAACTAGAAAATAGAGTTTCTTGCAGCAACCATCGACCCTTAACTAATCAGTCAATGCTCTTATTTATAACATAAAATTAACTAAAAACAACAGCTAAAGTGCAGTTAAACAAAACAAAACTTGCCACGTGGCGTTCTCTCTTAACAGTTTTCCACTAGTCATCTCAAGATATTACTTTGAAAGGGTGACTTTTCTCATACTCCAACCAACTAATGAACAACTCCTCGCAGGTGTGGGCGTATGGAAATCTGTTTCGTTCCATTGGAGCCACGCAAATCTCTCTAATCTTTACTGCGTGTGCCTGATATTTCACTAGACTGACACTTAACTGCTGCAGCATAGCCCGAGTTCTTATCGGGTGTTCCATAAATTGTTGCACCTGTCCTGGCGCTATGTCAGTTACCTTCGCTAGCTCTTCGGCCCATAATGAATCTTGCTTGGTGTGCGATTCAACTATGTCGTGCAATTCGTCGAAGTCGTCGGGTGTGCCGAAATCAGGGATTCTGGTATCCTTTGTATACTTTTTTATTTTACCCCAATGTTTCTCTCATTTGGCCCATTTCTCTTGAATTTATCAGTGTGGTTCCTGAGACATTCTTGCCCAATATTTGACTGATTTATTTATGCGATATACACTGATTTCGTTCAACACCCGAATGTTGTGTTCTTATTTATCTCGTCCCTGTTGGACTACACCAATGTAGTCGATTCTCTCTACAGCTTGTTGCTCCTTTCCGTACAACTGCTCCATATCCTTGCATGTCACAAGTGCCATGAGAGTATCTTTATGTAGCTAGGCTATCTTCGTAGTGAAAAGGTGTCGCTCGTTCATGAACTTGCCATAGGCCTCTTTGAACTCGCTCCTCAGGTACACCATGGCCTGTGTGGTGTCCTAATAGTACTTAGCCAGGTGGTGCAAATGTTCTAGTTATTTAAAGACGGTGGCCAATTCTTTTTCATCTCTTTTAGCTCTATCCAGGGTGGCATATGATATCGCCATCCCCATGCCGATAACCTCAACTATTCTGGGATTTTCTGTGTTTATCAAATCTTCCTATGTAGTGATGAGGATGGAGAGGTCTAGAGTGATCCTCCTCTTCTTAGTGGTTATTTGGACGATGACCTTCCTTTTCTGATCATACACTATAGCATGTATATCGGCTACCTTGTCCACAGGTTCTGGAATCTGTTGATCACCCCATGTGAGTGTATTTCCCAGGCTTCCAGTGGTGTATATTTGTTCAAGATTAGGTTCTTGAACTTCCTCATTGTGCTTCGAAGGCCCGTCTTCTATCTGTCGCTCATCGAGGTTTTGAGTACCGATTGAAATAGAGGAGTCGGGAATAGACTCAATACTTACTTGTTCATTGGCCTTTAAAACACTGATTTCTTGCTGTGGTGCTCCTTTATCTAGTTCATCCAACCCCAACTGGTCTTTTGGACTATCCGCTTGAGACTCTAGCGTGTCGGGATTTTCTGTGTCTAATACATCCTTAAGTTATTTTTCTTTCTACAGAACCTCCTTGATTTGGACCTTGGGGACAAGAGAAGATGTGTTATAAGGTCCCTTTTCTTCTTTGATATGCATAGGAGTACTAAGAGATACCTCCGGGCTCTCATCATCATCATATATCTTTACAAAATCGCTCAAGGGGTTTGACGCACTTGTTTCTACTGGTACCCGTACTTCTTCTGGCTGAATTTCCACACTGTTTGGTGATCCAGCCGGTGGGGTTGTGAATTCAAGGTTATCCAACCCAGAAATTTCATCAACATCTATACATTCGAGGTTGCTTGTACCCACCTAGCTTATGTCTGGGTTACCGAAAGGGTACCCTATCATTTTTTATAGGTCTAGGTCATCTTGTAGCTGATCAAGCACTCGCTATTCTCTTTCTAACATGAGCAGTCCCCTTTCCCACGTGTCCTTCACCAAATGGATAACTCTTCCTTGCGTAGGGGCTATCAAGGGGGATTTTGCTACTTTGGTTGTTTTAGATGCTATCCTTTCTTCTCTGTCCCTAAGGACCCCATGAGCCAAGTGTTCCAGGGTTGTCTCTTTCTCATCTAGGCTCATTCCCATGAACCTAGTCACCTTAGGATCAAACATCCTTGACATCACCTCGTCCCAATATTGAGCGTTTTCGGTGAAGATCTCATCTTCAAACCTGTCATGGGAGTATGGCCAGCAGGACGATACTTGTGATGAGTTCTTCAGGACTAGACCCTTTGGTTCGTGCTTGCGAAAACAACCAGTCTAGAATCAAAACTCAAATTGTCTTAACCCCTCATGCCTAGCTTGAGTGGTGTGTTTTACCATGTAGAAACCTATATGAAATCCATAAGGTATGAATGCCTGCTTCTTATCTTTTACCAGAGTAGAATTGTAACCTTCCAGGATGGTCTGATAACAAATTTCCCCTACTACTAGTCAATCAAGGACATACACATGCAACAGGTGTGGTGCTCCGGTGGCTCCAAAAACCCTGATGTAGGTATCGCGCTCATCCAGACACCAATGGCCAACCTTTGATATCATCTTTTTGGCCGCATCCGACGGTCTTGGGCACTCTTTCTTGAATAGCATAAAATGAATACGTATAATAAATTGATCTCATATGAGAGAGTAGGATATCTTGTACCTGTTGTCCCATAAGATGTCAAAATATACATGGACCAGGAGTTCTGAGGCATGCCAGCTCAATTTCATTCCGACAAAGGCATTTCTGGCACAGATGATGTCCAATAAATAAGAATCCATATAGAAGGATGGGGTTTCTCCCTTTTTCAGCGTCTGGGCCTGTTTAATGAATATGCTCAACTACTTTGAAATGATGGCACCCCAGTTAAAACCCCTCCATGAAATGGATACAGTGTAAGATAGAGGCATCCATGCCTCTAAAAAACCTAGAACAATCTTTCTCCCCATACAAATGGAAAATGAGGGGCATTAGATAGATATACATCTCCCTTAAGTTGGTTGTCGGGTGCCAGCCAGAGGTCTGATTGGTGTATTTTTTATCCTCTCTCCACCATGAAGCCATCACCTTGTTGGTGTCATGTTTTTCATAGAATCTTACAACAAAATTGGTGTTCATTCGCTCATTTGGGTCACTGAGCTTGTAGTAATTCGGCACCTCCACTGGAAGGAAAACCCCGACACCATCACCATTTTCATCATTAACCAAACATATTTTTGTTTCTGTGTGGTCGATAAGCCACTTCAGGAGTTCTATGGAGGGGAATACTAGATTTCTGCTTGCTACCATGTGCAGGTACAATCTTCAGATATTTGGGAAAAAATCATCGTCGAGCTTTCTGATATCATGGTCGATGTGCGGGGTATATTCTGGGAATTCGTCCCGCTTGATATTCTGGAAAAGTTCTCCCCAGTGCGGGAATACTTCCTTGGTCCCTATGCTTGCCTTCGTGTCTCTAAAGGTTGGAGGTTGAATGAAAACCTTCTTGGTGGATGTCTTGATGATGGGTACTGGTTTTGGAGTAAATTCCAGTTGTTTTGTGACCGCTGGGGAAGACATTTCTCCCACATATGGTTCCTTTTGCTTTGACGCTCTTGGAGATTTCCTACTGGTTGGTTTTGTTGGAGGCATTTTTCCTGCAAATGAGACAATCCTTTAGGGCCAACATACATAGAAATATTGGATCCAAATGTATATGTGAAGTAAAAACACAAAAAATCTAGACTGGTACATACCTGTAATGCTTGCTAAACTCTGTAGTTTGATACTCACGAGGGGCTCAGAGGATTTTGAACTACTCGTTTCATTTTTCTTTGATGTTCTGAGGCTCCTTTGCATGCAGAATGATCTTGTTTACAATGACTCAAGAGGATTTAACAAAAAATATCTTACCAGCCATATCAACCAATTAATCCGAGTGATGAGTGAAGTTCAAACAAATCTACCACCAAATATCTACAATTCAATTCATCGTGGGTTCACAGCGGAGGTGAGGAGGATGATTTGTTGTATCGGTAGGTTCAAATAGTATTTTTTTATTCGCACACAAATTAGAAACTAATGTGAGTTTTGGAATTAATTATCCCTTTAAATGCGTCGAATCTAAACGTATCTGGCATTAAAACGTCCCATCATGTCACTTTCCTAGTGGGGAAGTCGGGAATTGGTAAGGTGCTACGGGATTTTTCATTGATGTTTGTTTGCGAAAAAAAAAACCTCTGACACCAATCGATTTCACCGCATGGGTTTGACGCGACACAACTGGCTGGAGATAAAAACTAAATCGTAAGGCTATCCAATTCGGTAAGGATACATAGCATATGAGGACAGGTGGTATGATCGTGCATATCAATTGAAGTCAGATTTTTCATAAGTTGCGCACTTGAAAACTAATCTTGGGCGCGTCGATGAAGAAAAGTATCGGGGATCGGCGATCGAGGAATAAACCTATCATGATTTTTTATGGACCTGCTTTCTCAAAACTCACCGATGCCGAAAAATATTCAAGGATTGGCTATCAACAATTATGTTTCTTCCTTCATTAATGCTTACTCTCTTTTCCTTTCACCGATGTCGAATGAGATTGGCTATTGGCAGATTCATTGTGTAATGCTCACCGTGGAATAGAGCTTCCTTTTTTCCGATGTCGATGAAGATCGACGCTTGGCAAATTTGGTTTTCTGAGGTGATTTTCTTTCATCTTCAATTCTTCCTTATGCCAAATTTTGAAGCACATCGGAGAAATGCTTTGGTGATTCTTTAATTAAATGTTAGTATTTCAAGTTATGGGTTTTCACATGTTCAAACAAAATTTGAGAGACTCAAATGAGAAACAAAATGATAGGCGAAGGAAACATTTTCATACTAAAGTCGAATTTAGACAGAGAAAAAGATCAATTGGTACCCAAAAAATGAAATTTGAGATAGACTTTTTTTAGGGTGCGCTGAGTGCTCAACAAATGGAAATTTACTGGGTAAAAGTAGAATCTTTGTTCCTCCTTCAGGATAGGCTGATATGAAAGAGGGTGGAGAACTCAACTAGTTTTAAATAATAACCTCTTTTACCCTTGCATTTGAAATTCTCTGGTTGATTCTTCTAGGTCTGCCCGTGGGGTTTTTTAACCTTTATTCCTCCTTCGTTTCCTATAACCCTGAATCATGACCTCTTTGAAAAAAATATAGTAAAGCATTCACTGGCATGGAGCCTTTAGTTACCTTTAATCACTTGCTACGGTGTTTCTCCACTGCCAGCGAGTGTCCATAGCCCCGATGGAGTCACCCTGACATCACAGACCTTGCTCCACTGCTAGCGAGCGTCCATAGCCCTAACAGAGATATCTGCATACCCTCTCCCACTGTTCACTCATTTGGTATGGTTAACTTTTATTTCAACATAATGCTTTGAGCGAGTGGGAAAGGATGACGTCTGTTTATTTTCCAAAATGAGAGGGTTAAGGTGAATCCTTTGCTAGCTTTTCCTTCGAGGTTCATGTAGTCCTTTTCGGATTTCCTTATTTCCCTTAAGGTATTACCAAACCACTAAGAAGACACTTCTAACATTTCCCCAAATTTGTTCATCTGCGCAAGTTAGATAGAGAGTCGTTCGAAACAACTGTAGGTTCCTTGGCGCTTCTTATGTTGTATGTGAGCGATGGGTTAGGAACAGAGTTCTCTATCTTGCATGATTTGAGGTCAACCATTGTCTTTATAAACACATTCTTTAGAAGCACAGAGGTCCAAAGAAAAGCAAAATAAAACAACAAAAAATGCATTTCATAATCATGAAAACACGCATACAATTTTTTTTTTTTATTATTATTATTATTTTAATGGAAATATTGTTTTAGGGTTTGGCCATTTACTAGGAGGGTGTCAGGTTTCCCCCCTCTGGTTCTGTAACTGATAAGTTCCTTCCCCAATCTTCTTGGCCACCTGGAAATGTCCGAGCCACAGATTCTTAAACTTAGAATGTTTTCCTTTAGGCTCATTTTCTCTATCCCATTTTAGGACTAGGTCTCCTACTTCAAAATTATCCTATTTAGCCTTATGCTTGTCAAACCATCTTTTAACGATCTGTTGGTGAGATAGGAACTTTGATTTAACTTTCTCCCTCTCTTATTCTAGCATGAGCATGGTGTCTATTATTTGTTGTAAGGTTGATGAGGGATGTCCTCTAGAATCCTGAACAAGTTGAAGGGATGAGAGATATAGTCTGTTTGGTAGAATGGCTTCATTTCTGTATACTAGAAAGTATGGGGAATTTCCTATAGATTCCTTGGGTGTGACTCTATCTTCCCATAAAGCATTGTGGAGTAAATTATGCCAATTCCTTCGGTTATCTGTAACCATTTTCTTCGATATCCTCACTAGGTTCTTATTAGTTAATTATGCCACTCTGTTTCCCTGTGGATAGTAATTTGCAGAGTATATAATTATGATTCCTTTGTCTAGTGAAAACTTTGTTAATAAGGTGGAAGAAAAATAAGTTTCATTGTCAAAAACAAGAATAGAAGGGACACCGAACGTTGTAATTATTTATTTCTCTATGAATTGGATTACCACCTTCTCATTTACATGGGTTAGAGGAATAGCTTCTGCTCATTTTGTGAAGTAATCGGCGGCAGTAAGTATGTACTTGTGTTGTTTTGAAGAGATTGGTGTAATCTCTCCTATGATATCTAACCCCCATTTCGCAAAATGCCTAGAAACAATCATTGGTTGGAGTGGGAATTCCACTCTCTTCTCTCTCCCGGCACTTATTTGACAAGTGTTACAGTTTCTAGCGTATGTGTGAGTGTCCTTGAATAAAGTGGGCCAATAATAACGAACTCTCAGTATCTTATGAGTGGTGGTGTTTCTTGCAAAATTTCCACCAACAGGGTCATCATGGAGCTCCTTAAGAAATTTTTCTGCATCTTCACATTCAAGACATATTAAAAGTAGCCCATCATAATTAATCTGAAAGAGTACCGAATTTATGAGGCGATAT
The DNA here is from genome assembly GCA_009831015.1 of Picea engelmannii. Lineage (NCBI taxonomy): Eukaryota > Viridiplantae > Streptophyta > Pinopsida > Pinales > Pinaceae > Picea > Picea engelmannii. The sequence continues at coordinate 163,131 of ML814081.1, read as the reverse complement.
TACATAGATTTTAACATGAAATCTCTCCTTTCCCTAGGGATGAGGTTTTCTGGGAAAGTCTCATGGTGCAGAAGATAAGTCAAATTCTCATACCAAGACTCTTGCTCTGGGGAGATATATGAAACTTTGCCACACCATAATGTCATCTCATTATCCCATCCGGGATCTTCATTCACTTGGTCCTGGGCTTCAGCTACAGGTTTGCACAATCATTTCCCTTTAACTAGTTTGGTAGGTTTTATATCTAGATCAAATTCTTGGACTATTTCCATCCAATATCCTCTTCTTTCCCCCATCTCTTGTTGAGAGAACAAGGATCAGACCACAGGGTGAGGCGCAATTACTTTGGTGTGCTTCTTGAGGATGTAAGATTTGAAGTGTTTCACTACCTTATATACTGCATAGGCATGTTTATCAATAGCAGGATAATTAAGTTCCTCTCCTTGAATATTAGTGCTCATGAACGACATCGAAGCCTCGTTGTTGTCATCATCCTTCTGAGTCAATATTGCGGCTAACAAATGGTTGGAGGTGAAAGTATAGAGGAAGAAATATCTATTGAAATAAGGACTTCGTAACACGGGGGCTTGGGATATAGCATTTTTAATATTGTTGAAAGAATCCTTTCATTCATCGTCCCACTTAAATTCAACATCTTTGCACACCATGTTTTGTAGTGGTATGACAGTCTCAACAAAATCAGGCGTGAATTTTATTACAAAATTGATTTTCCTGGAGAAGGATTGCATTATCTTTTTTCTGTGAGGTAACGAGATCTGAGTTATAGCTTTGACTCGCTTAGGGTATGTGAATTCCAACTTGAGATACAATATGACCCAATAACTTTCCTTCTTCCACACCAAAGATAGTTTTCTTGGGGTTTAAAGATATATTGTATTTTCTACACCTTTTGAAAATTTGGGTTAAGTGTTGGATGTGCTCCTCTCTGTTCCTTGAATACACAATTATGTCGTCCAAACACACCACCACACACTTGTTGATCAGTCCTCAAAAAACTACATAAATATCCCTTTGGAAGGTTTCCCCTACGTTAATTAACCCAAAGGGCATGCGTTTGTAAGAGAAAATTCCCCACTTGGTTCGAAAGGTAGTTTTCAAATGGTCTTCCTCTGAAACCAGAACTTGGTTGTAACCCGAGAAACAGTCTAGCAGAGAGAAAATATTAGAGACAGACACGTTCTGCAAGAGTTTCTCCACTGGTGGGACTGGGTAGTTATCCTTTTCTGAAGCTCTGTTGAGGTTCCTAAAATCTATGCATAAGCGGATTGCTCCTAACTTTTTCCTCACAGGAACCAAATTTCTTACCCACATGGAATGCCTAACTTGGAAGATGATTTTGGCATATAAAAGTTTCTTCCAGGGATGGGTGATACTTCCAAATCTTCTGCTGGAAGGATTTTACTTCAGGTTTTAATGGTATAGTGTGTTGAATGATACAGGTGTCATAAATTTTCAGATCTTGGTAGGACCATGCAAAGACATCTTGATATTGTATGAACAATTTGAGGTAAGCCTTCCTTTCCTCCTTAGATATAGTCCTACCAAGATTTATATTCTTTGGGTTTTTCAGGGTTCCGAGATTTACAGTTTCATGCATGGGAAAGGAACTACCAGTTTTCAAGTTTTTGGGCCCTTTAAATCATTCTTTTAGGTCAAACAGATTTTATAAATTAGCTATCCCCTTCTAGATTGTGTGAAACTTTGATTTTTTAGTTGGTTGACCTGTCCGACGATCAGTTTCCATTGATTGTTCTTGGAATACTTCATCATCAATAGCTAGGTCTTTGAAATTATTTTGGTTAGTCAGAAAGTTTATGATATGTTCACCTCCTTCAAATACTTTCCAATTATAAATGTTGTTAGGCACCGATGGTTTGTAGAGTAGCTCCACAGTGAACCAAGATACTTCATAATATCCTAAAGGTGACAGCCTTGAAGCAGTTGTGGCTAGGGAATCAACAAGGATAATCTTTGCTCTGGGGATCAGTGTAATATTGAAATATTCAAAATGCTTTATTAACATATGCACTTCCTGTTGATAATTATTTAGGTGTGGGGAATTGCAATGTATAGTATTCCTTACTTGTCTAACTATAATCTCTGGTTCTCTGAAAAGCTTCAATTATTTGATGTTTAAGTCTATGGATTTCTTTATCCCTTGGACTAGAGCTTCATACTCGACAGTGTTGTTTGTGCACTCGAAATCAAGTCTATAGGATAGGAAATGATGTTTACCTTTTGGATCAATGAGGATGCACCCTGCCCCTGATCCTTCCCGTTATTTAGATCCATCAAAGTATATGGTCCAAATTTGTAAGAGAAAGTTAATTGTTTCTTCCTTCTTATTACTTTGTTTCTCTCCTATTGTTTGTCCGGTGATTTCTAACACAGGTTCTTGACAGAAGAGGGTTTCCTTTTTCGGTATCGACGATTTCTCTTGAAAAACTATTTCAAAATTTTGAGTAAGAGGGACATCAGACGAGAGAAGGAAGAAGTTGTCGAAGTAGGAATCACAAGAATAATTTCTTAACATAGGGAAATCTTTCAATGAGGGTTCGTTCAAGGTTTCTAGGTCAGTGACAGTATGTTTCATATACCTATCCCTATCGATTTTGATCATATTCTTGTATCCCTTTAATGGTAGCCAAAGGTGTGCCCTGTCTGTACTAAAGTATCCATTTAATTTCTCAGACTAGTCTCGGCTTAACAATAATCCATAAGCTTCTTGAATGTCTACTATAATTATGTCAATCACTTGCACAAACTTAGGGTGCGTGGCTATTATGATCATTACATATTTAAGTTCTCCCATGACCTTCACCTAGGTTCTGTCTAGTTGTATTACATGTTTATCACTCTTGAGAGGGACTGTGTTTAGTTTTCTACAGATAGACAGTGGCATAACATTAGAGGATGCTCATGAATCAACCAAAAAGTTATGGAGGTTCTTGTTGAAAACTTAAAATGTTAAAAGGAAAGGTGGGACAAAAGGTCTTCCCTTCTTATCCTCAGAACAAGTGTTCATAGTTGATTTATTCCCTAGGTCCGTGGGAGTTAGATTCCTTTGTTGATCACCGCTCGTCGTAGGGTTTTCCATTGATCTCAAAGCTTTTAGCAGGAATTCCTTTTGCTGAGGGATCCTATATATGTCCATAACTGATATATTAGCCTTTAACTTCTTCAAATCTTCAACTACGTTGTAATTCAGTTTGGGCAATTCTCAGGTATGGATATTGATAGGGTTTTTATGAGGAGTGTTGGCCATTGGTTATGGAAGAAAGTGAAGACCGAGGAAGAAAAGGTCAAACGTGAACTGTGCGGGAGACATAGTGACTGTCACTGGGTCAAAGTAAGAAAAAGAGAAGAAAATATGGAGCGAAGTATATAAAAGAAAGACGTTGTATGAGGAGATCAGGGTTGATAGATCAGCAAGAGAAAATAATTGTTGACAACTCAGCAAGCAGAGAAATCCACCATTGGATGCTTTGGAAAACCGTGTGAGAAGGGAGGAAAGACAGGTTGGCAAAGCACTGAAAGGGCGGGTCAAGTTGACCTAGTTTTTTAGACACCTAGGGTTTTGGGTAATTAGGGTTTTTACACCTAGGTTTCGACCTAAGGCTATCAGTTTGGGACTATAATGTATAAATAGAGGTCAAGAGGACCTAGGTTGGGGTGGTACTAGTGTTGGGTATAGATATTGATTGTTGTCTGAGATATTATTGTACTGTGAGAGAGAGGAGTGTTGAGAGTGAGAGCCTTCTAGTATTGTAAGATCTTCAGCTAGGTACAAAGTGTTACATGTCAAATTTACTCAACTGGATAAGTGTCGCATATTCCTCTCAATTTTCGTAAGTGTCACATCTTCCTTACAACTTTCGCAAGTGTTGAAAATTGTTCACAAGTGTCACAAACATTGTTCGAGCATACTGCCATGACAACGACACTAAGGAGGCACTTAAAACATCTCATGTACTTGATTTGGAGAAGAGGAATTGATTATCTGAAGTCAAAAGACTCTTGACACCTGAGGATAGCTCTGAATCAAAGGTTTTGAGGGTGAGCGCTCCCCTATATCAGTCTAGGGAGCACTGGCGCTCCCCTATAAGGCTTCAGGGAGCATTATAACGCTCCCCTGTCCCTCTGAAGGAGCGCTATCCACCTTTAGGGTGCTGGCGCTTCCCTCAAGATTCCTAGGGAGCGCTACAACGCTCTGATGCCCCTTTTACAGGAGCACTGCCTAATCTGAGGCAGTAGTTGGCCCGTTGAGGAGAATAAGGAGAGGATATTTCAAGATTAGAAGGCAGTTGCATTCGAATTCTTGGTTCCATCAAGAGATCCCTAATATAAGGAGGAGGTTCCTCAACTTGTAGGAAGTCATCGTATCTTGTTTGTCTACAGAACTCAGCGAGGAGCAAAGGATCGGAGCTCAACTCGGAGCGTGCAGGGACAAACGTCGATAAAAAGGTACTTATGTTCTCCTCACTTCTCATGTGTTAGCCTTTACAAATTTGAAAGGAAGTCAGTGTCCACGTTAAGCATTTTTCTGTCTAGAGTTAGGGTCAAGCTCTTAGAGGCGATCTACCTGTCCGCAGGGAGATTTTCCTACAACAGAAACTGGCGACTCCACTGGGGAGATAGCCTCAAATCGAAACTTCTTGTTTTGATTTCTCCTCATTGACCTTGTTCTATCCATTGACTATTATAGACCTGGTTCACTCCTCTTTTGATTGGTTTCATGAGCTGATTGGCTCCTTACCCCATCATACTCAGCCTAATTGTGGAGATTGAATTGCAATTTTTGGAATTTTTGACATTTTTGGGAGTTTTTGAACCTGGCGCCCCTGTCCTTGTGTTAACAGAGTGCCATCACTCCCTAATAGATTTGCACAGAGCGCTATAACACTCCTTGCCTTTGGAAACAGAGCGCCAGCCTTCCTTTGGCCCATAAACCCTCCTGAATCGTTTTTTCAGGGTTTTTCCTCTGTGTCTCTCTTGTTGGGTAACCTTGTGAGTCAATTCTTCTTCTTTCCAGCTTTGACATCTGTCATTCTCTTGGAGAAAAAACATCTTGTTGTTTGGATTTTGTGGCTTTCTTCACTATTGTTGTTGAGTTTTTATGCCTTTTGGAGCTTGAAACTCGTGCATTGTCTTTCTCTCCTTTTCGACTGAACGAAAAATGCTAGTGAAGGCCATCAAAGTTCTACATATATTTTCATTTGGTTTTAGTTAAGATTGTTGTTCTTCAACTTTTTCTTTTAGGTGTGAAGTTTGTTTTCTCTTTGATTGTTTCTTTTCTTACGCTTCTTGTTTTGATTACAACGAGAGGGTGTGTTGTTTGTATGATTCTTTCTTGTGTTGGTCTGATTTTCATTCATCCAAAAAGATAATTAGCAAGATGAGCATTGTGTTGAATTAATCATCATTCATATGCAAACAATAAAAATAATCTTCATGATTGATTGTGCATGTTAGAAGGCATATCAAAAGTTTTAGCATCACATCAGGATTTGATTTGAAGAAAATTTGTTTGAGGACACTCCTTATTAGTGCTTGTTAGTGAAAAATAACTTTCTCTCTCTCCCTTAGATAGATGTCCATCGAAAAGAAATGAATACTTATCATCTCTGATGCATTTTTGGGACTGAGTCATAATTCCATTTGTTTCACTTCCATGCACCCCTTTTTGCGTAAAGAACAGCTATAAAAATCAACGCTAATTAAAAATTATTTAGAACTTTTTCTTTTCTAGGATCCTCCACCAACAGTAGACTAGACTTAGTACTTTGGATTAGGCTGTGAGCATAACTCTCCAAAGTTTCCAAAATGAACAGTAGCATCCTGAGTTAGGGAGAGTCAAATCCAATCATCGTATAAGTCTGCCTGGGATCCACCTCTCACACAGGGGTTACGCACGAGGTCGCATTCGGGTGAGTTATGGAGATTATCCCTCCGTGGTTCAACTGATTGTGGTGGCCAGATCGTATTATGGGGATCACTTTGAGGTAAATACACAATTACTGCGTGGAAGCCTTTTAGTTGATTTTAGGCTCGATACACTGCCCGTACGTTCGGATCGGACTGTCGATTGTTCCCGCCCAGGGGCTGACTGCGAATTGGTAACCTTAGTGGCCATAATCTTTAGGGTCTTACACAAGGTGACAATGAAAGGAAGTCTCACTGTACCTGGAGCAAACATTGGTCAAACTCACTCGGGCACCTTGGTGGGTAAATCCACAATTACTGCGTGGAAGCTTGCACCAAGGCATAAGTCCGTTAAGCAGGTCGCCATTGTAACTATTCCACCTTATCCCTGCCCCTTATGGACTTGATCCCGCGACGTTGGATTTCATCACCAACTAGTACGATCATCAAAAGAAGGGCATGTTTGCTTGGTTGTGATTCTTAGATTTCTATTAGCGTATGTTGTTTCTTTCCGATAGTTGGCCATAGATCTCTTTTGCCAACTCTTCTTTGCCAACATCGAACCTCGACGCCATTCGCGGAGGCTACAGGGACTTCCTCCAAAAAATATGGAAGGAAACACCCCTTTACCCCCTCATTCTACGGAGGAATCTCCTCAACAGAGCGAGGTTCAAAACACTACAACTTCCCAGGAAGAAGTTCCCACTCCTTTGGAGAATTTTCGAATTGTTTCAGAGTCTCCGGAAGCTTACCGCATTCTGGAGGGATATGAACAACGTATCCTCCATATGAATTCCACTAGTGAATTTGTCGTCGTCAATCCTTCTGACATTTCGGCTGGGTCTCAGCAAAACCCTTTAGCCAACGACCCCTTTTGGACCACAGACATTGTTCGAAGTACACCACGCTTGGTGCGAGATCTTTATGGAACAGGGGAAGGTGCCGACGCACCTTTTTCCTACACTGTACCCCTAAATCATTTTACTGGTACCACCATTTTTATAGCCACACCACCCGTTGGTACGAACATACCGTCCGTCGGCCCAAGGTCTACTCTCCCCCTCTAGACGGCCCATTCTACAATGGTCCCTAACATTCCGACCATTCTTTCCGGTAACGTGGTGGTCAATCAAGCTGCGATTGGCACACCTGTAACACCAAGACCTACACTCCCTTTTGGATTCGGGGCACTGAATGCTTTCTCTTCCACCAATTCCCAAGCAACCACTACCCAAGTTATACCGGGAAGTTCCATACCTATCCAACAACCCGGAGGGACCGGTCTTGGTGGTCCTAATCCGCTCGGCGGCACCAGTCAGTCTTTTACGTCTAGTTCTCAAATTCCGGGAACTCTACCTCAAGTTGGGGGGCATCCTCCCACCGGAGGACAAATTCCATTCGGGGGGCACCCTCATGCCGGGGTGCAGCCTCAATCCGGAGTCTACCATAAACCACACGGACAAAATGCATCTGCCACACCTAATCCGTGGAACGTCCTTTTTCAAGGGAACCCACAGTTCCCGGCAGGACAAAATTCTCAGACTTCACAACAACCCCCTTATGGGCAAATTCCAAACCCAACCTATAACCCAAAAAACCCATCCGGTTATCCTCCGCTCACACATGCTTCTCAAAACACCTCAAATCCTGTGTACTCTGGTCAAAACCAACCTCATACAAGAGGGCCCACTAGTTATAATTACCTACATAACCCGGTAATGGGCCCTACTGGTGTCCCGCTGCCACACCAACATTACCCACAGGTTAACCGACAACTACCTTTTCTAGCTACCCTGGATCTTCCAGACTTGTCACGGTTAATGAATGACCCTATTTATCATTCTCCGGTTTGGCCAGCTATCCCAACTAAACTTCCTTCTGATATCCCAAAATTTAATGGAAAGTCCGAAGAAGACCCAAACAACCAGGTGATGACTTTCCATTTGTGGTGTTCATCCAACTCCCTCATGGATGATTCTATTCGTTTGCGTCTTTTCCAACGAACACTTACAGGTTCCACAGCGAAATGATATATTGAACTACCACGCGCATCTTTTCACGGTTTCAACTCCCTCACCATGTCCTTCCTCACACACTTCCAACTGCCCATTCGATACGAGATGGGTACTGAAATATTAACCTCCCTTCGTCAGACAACTTCCATACATATCTTCGATCATATTCATGAATGGAGACGACGATGAAGGCTAATCAAAGTGGTAATTCCTGACCAATTACTAACGGAATGGTTCACAAAATCGTTGTTACCCTAGATTGCTCGTGATGTTGCCATGGGTGGTGTAGTCACCGAGGAAGAAGCCATTGCCCGAGCTCGGTACTTAGATTTAGTCTATTCACAATCCGATACTATGTATGAGTTAATCCCGAACGCTACCCGTCCCACTAATGATCCATCCAAACCATCGTCTGCTTCCCACGCGGATGGAGTTATTGGCTCCGTCAAAACCCAATCTACTACCTAGTCTACTGGAACAATTCAGCGGCCCACTTCGACCACTGCTCCCAGTTCGACTGCACCCTCTTCTACCCCCCCTCAAACTCAAGTCTCTGATGTGAATACAGTCCAATCAACCCATTCACAACAACTTGGGGGCAAGAATAAAGCGAGAAACAAACCAAAGAAGAACAATAACAACGAACAACCCAAAACCCAACCGCAAACCCCTGCTGCTGGAAAACAACCACAACGAAAACCAAAATTCCCATGTCTCATTTGTGGAGACAATCACTATACTCGAGACTGCCCACATCGCAATGAAGTGGCCAAACTTTTCAAGGGAAATTCACAACCTGTTGTGCTTACTCATCCTTTTCCACAGCAACAATCTTTGGTTGCACAAATCCCCACGTCAGGGGGCAGTTCCACCCAACCCCTCGATGAGGCCTCGACAAGTGCCCACATTTACATGTTCAACGGGGTTAATATAACCACTCGATCTGTGACATATGACACGCCAGTTAAACCTGATAAGCCAAAGATTGCTAACAGTTCTCCACCAGACCCGTTACCATCCGCTGCGAATCCTCCATCTGTCAGCCCTCCATCCGGGCCACTCCAGATTGAGAAACCTTCTTTTGACTCCATCTTACACCCTCCTAAGAGAACCATCCAAAAATCTACTTTCAATCCTAATTCACGGGTGGCCCAAAATTACAATATTGTAGAAGATTTGGCCCAAGCACCGTGTGCTATGTCCGCCTTGGAAGTTCTACAACACTGTCCCAGCCAACGTAGAATGCTCTTAGCCGCTATCGGTGCTTTCGATCCTGAGTCATTGAACAACCTCACATTTAATATGGACGATCATCAACCGCGACTCTCCCACCAATTAGCTTTTCAAATTGATGTTGTTGTTCACAATCAACAAATACACCGAACTATCTTGGATGAGGGAGCTTCTACTTGTGTCATGTCTCTAGCCTGTTGGAAAGGCTTAAAATAACCTTCCCTTAACAAATCCCCTATGATGTTACACGCTTTTGATGGACAAGGTTTTCATCCTCATAGATTATTACAATCCTTAGTCGTTCAGTTGGGCGGAAAAACTGTCACCGTTGACGTCGAGGTGGTTGATGCTCCCCTCGATTACAACCTATTACTTGGAAGAAGTGGGTTCTATGCTATGACTGTCGTCGCCTCATCGGCATTCCGATGTGTACAATTCCCCCATCAAGGCAAAATTGTCACAGTCGATCAGCTTGATTTCTGTACACCCGACGCTCGTATCCCTGCCACCAACAACATTCCTTTTTTGGGAGACCACCCAATTACGTATGAAAGCGTTGGTGTTGGCTTATTGAAAGATTCTAGCCTTATGGGTACTTTCCCTACACCACTTCCACCTACCACACATCATATTGTTGTCATCAATATGGTCTCGACTATGCCTTATCAATCCTTGGAATCATCTGATCCTTGGATTGTACCTATTCCTTTGGAATTCGATTTGCTCAGTGACACTATGCCACTTAGCCCAGCCGAGGCCGCATACGTAGCTATTCAATCTTCCTCTCCCCCTCCCAACAATTCACATTCATTGGCACCTGATGCCTATTCGATGCCCCCATGGTTGGATTCCCTATCATCTACCGTCGATTACATTTTCCACATTTTCCCTTCTGACGAATCGATTATGGAAATGCTCAGCATCGACGATTTACCTTGGGATGATAACCATCATCGATCCTCTTTTCTTCTGCCATTGGAAGAATTTCACCGAGACATACACTCTGTCTCCCCTCCTGATGTTACCGATGCTCTGCAATCTCCTATCCTCACACAAGATACTCTCTCTGAAGGGAACATGGGTAACATCTCCACTACAGTCGTGATCGACATTTCGGTCAAACAAGGTGTCATGGAAAACATTAACCTTGGTGCTAATTACACATCCGACGAAGTGGTCTCTTACACTGCTTTGTTTAAAGAATTATGCGATGTCTTCGCATGGAGCTACGAGGAAATGCCCGAGATAGACCCTTCAATCGTCGCACATGAAATCAAAATGTACCCTGATGCGAAACCGATTCGAGAAAAGCTTCGCCCGGTTCATCCCAAGAAAATCGCAGCTATAAAGGCAGAAGTCGAAAAACTTCTAAAATCTAGCTTTATTTATCCCGTCCCTTTGACAGAATGGGTCTCCACCCTTGTTCTAGTTGCCAAGAAACAAGGGACCATCCGTGTTTTCATTGACTATCGAGATCTCAACAAAGCTTGTCCCAAGGACAACTACCCTACGCCCTTCATCGATAAAATCATCGATAATTGTGTGGGGAGCGTAATCTTCTCTTTCATGGATGGCTTTTAGGGATATAACCAGATTGAAATCTTACCTGCTGATCAACACAAGACAGCCTTCATCTGCCCTTGGGGTACTTTCGCCTACCGAAAGCTACCTTTTGGCCTTAAAAATGCTGGTGATACTTTCCAGCGGGCCATGTCGTACGCTTTCCATGACATCAATCACATCACGGAGCCTTACCTCGATGATTTACCCACCCATTCATTCAATCGATCTGATCACATTGATCACTTGCGGGCAATTTTTCTTCGATGTTGATTCTATCGTATTCGTATGAACCCACACAAATGCATTTTCGCTGTCGAATCCGATCGACTCCTCTGTTTCATTGTCTTCAAAGATGGGATCAGGGTGGATCCCTTAAATATCAAGGCCATCCTAGCCTTACCCCCACCTACCAATTTAACCCAACTCCAAAGTTTGCAAGGCAAAGCAAACTTTCTTCGTTGTTTCATCTGCAACTATGTTGGGATCACTAAAGGATTTATGCAGCTACTGCAAAAGAACATCCCTTTCATCTGGGATGACACCGCCCAATGGTCATTCGATGCCCTCAAACACTCTTTGACCCATGCACCTTTGTTACATCCCCACGAATATACAAAGGATTATATCCTTTACTTGGCCACTTCTACTTCCACCATTGCAATGGTGTTAGTTCAAGAAGACCCCAACGACGAAGAACATGTGATTTATTATCTGAGAAAAAGTTTATCTGGACCCGAACTCAGATATTCACATGTCGAGAAACTGGCTCTGGCAGCCTTCATCACTGTCCAGAGGTTCCTCCATTACATCTTATTATGCACCACCACGGTAATCGCAGACTCCAACCCTATGTACCACGTCTTGACACGTCAAGTACTTGAGGGTAAATATTCAAAATGGATCGTTATTCTCTAAGAATTCGATCTCGAGTTTACAAAGGCCAAAGCTAAAAAATCCCTGGTGTTTGCCGAGCTCATCTGTGCTCTCCCTCGTGCCGATGAAGACATCAAAACTAGAGATTCTCTACCCGATGAATCTCTCTTCCTCATCAACACCTCTTATCCTTGGTACAGGGACATTCTCCTCTACCTTCAAACTCAACATTTTCAGCCTGACATCTCTCGCGAATAACGTCGATGCATTCGTCACCACTCTCGCCGTTATCTCATCATCAGCGACACCTTATATCTCCATGGTATTGACACCATCCTTCGGTGATGTCTAATTCACGAAGAGGTTGAATGCGTTTTGAACGATTGTCACCTTGGCGCTTGTGGCGGTCACCTTTCCTGGATGGCCACAGCGCAAAAAATCCTATGTGCCGGCTACTTTTTTCCCTTGATTTTCAAAGACTGCATCAAGGCTGTCAAAAAATGCCCACCCTGCCAAATATTTAACAAGAAGGCACGCACCCACCGCACTGCACTACACCCCATCATCGCCATTGGCCCCTTTGCCAAATGGGGCATCGACTTCATACATTGTAATCTTACCTCAGTCGGGGGGCACAGTTACATCATCATCATCGTCGACTACTTCACCAAATGGGTTGAGGCTATGCCTACCTTCCTGAACGATGGTCGTACTACAGCTCTGTTCCTTTTCAACCATATCATAACTCGTTTTGGGATACCACGTGCCATCGTCACTGATCATGGTGCACACTTCAAAAACCAGATGATGAGCGAGTTACATGTCAAATTGGGTTTTCTCCATGAAAACTCATCCCTGTACTACCCACAAGCGAACGGACAAGTTGAAGCCATCAACAAAGTCCTAAAAACCATGATCCAACACATGGTAGGGGGAAAAAAGACATCGTGTCATTTACAACTTTTCTCCACTCTCTGGGCTTATCGCACCTCTGTGAAAAATTCAACTGGATTCACCCCTTTCCATTTGGTCTATGGCATTGAATCCGTCCTACCAATCGAGTGTGAAATTCCATCACTCAAACTGAAAATAGAACTCCTGCCCCACACTTCTGCTGAAGAAGAATGATTCTTGTATTTATCCAAACTGGATGAAACACGTCGTGATGCTGCTCTCGCCAATGAGGCACATCAGAAACGAATTAAGAGTCAATATGACAAATCTGTCCACCCTCGGACTTTTGCAGAAGGAGACTTAGTCCTCGTTTATGACCAGGCTCACGATAAATTGGGGACAAGAAAGTTAGAACCTATGTGACACGGTCCTTACATCGTGAAGCGTGTTCTACATAGAGGTGCCTACGAATTAGTTGATCATGATGGAATTTCCTTAGGAGAGCCCCGAAACGGGCTCTACCTTAAAAATTACTATGCCTAGATCACTTAGCATCTGTACTTTGTACATTATTGTATTTTAGTTTGGTGTGTCTTTTTCTTTCGCATGCTCGAGTCTTTATCGTTGCCACTCATGACTGTGCTTGTGTTTTCATGCGCAGATGACGTCTTCCTTTCCTATCTTTTTTGGGTTCGCGGATGTCTCTAGCCGACATACTCGGAACATTGCTTCGGCAGCATGGGTTATTTACCAATTTGACGAGATGGTGAGCTCAGGAGGTATCTGCTTAGGACCAACAACCAACAATATGGCATAATATCACGTTGTCATTGGACTGTTGACCCAAGCCTCCTCTCTAGGTATCTCTCGTATCATTATCTACTTAGACTCCCAACTCGTGGTTTATCAACTCAACCGTATCTATGCTATCCGTAGTCCTATCCTACTACGCCTACACTTACAAGTTCATCGTCTTGAACGAATGTTCGATTACATTGAATATAGACACATCCCAAGAGAACTTAATAGTGTTTCGGATTCGTTAGCTAATTATATCATGGATCGGTATTTTGCCCACATATATGAGTTAAAGAAAGCAAAATTGTACATTACATGTAAATTAAAACACATCACAGACATCATCATGTACAAATCATTGGCACTGTCAAAACTCGAAACTGTATATATATATATATATATATATATATATATAAATATATATATATATGGCATGACTGAAATGTTTGGATTACATCAAAAAAGTATGTAGAAGAGAAAAATATTGGGTCTTTTCACCCATACAACGTTGCCTGACAAGGCATACAAAACAAATGATCACTAGAGAGACTCTAATCTCCCTGTGCTACATTGTGCTATGAGTAACACAACATCGCGCACACTATGCGCCTCAATAGAGAATTGATATTCTCTGGTACTCCCACAGTGTGCCTCTGTAGATGTAAAGGCACTTCTCCCCTCCATAAAGGAGGAATTCCCATCGTAAGGCCTTGGAGGTTTCTCTCAACCTCTCGGAGACCTATCACCGGTACTGCCGGGTCTTCTGCAATCGGGACGCCCCCGCGACGTCCTGGTATCGGTAAATCAGTCGGGTGCACTGCTCCCTTGTCTGCATGTTGAAAACATACATCTGTTAAAAACTCCTCTACATACCCAAAAAAATATATATACATTAAAACTCAAAAAACAAAAACTAGACAAGGTATGGCTCAGTCTCTTACCTGACACATCCCAGTCTTCCCCCACGGGAAAAATCAAGTCCATGCTCCCGCGGAAATCTACCTCAGCATAAGGGAAGTCCTCTATCCATAGGTACTGTCATCTCAGCCAGGCAAAGAAATCGCCAGTGAAATGGAACTCTGACTCTGATACTAGCCTTGGAGACAGACTAGTCCACCTCTCCATCCTAGGTTCATCCACTGGTCGCACCGTCAGTGCTATCTGAGGCTGCATCTGAGGGATGCGCTCTAGAAAAAATGAGACCAAAAACGAGCCATAACCAAACTTCTTCTGCCTTGTCCCGCACCGTGAAATCTATTCCTTCACATTTCGAAGGAACCCTGCACTCCAGTTGAACAGTGTCGGTTCCAAACACTAAACACCATAAGCCACCTATGATCTTGATGCCAGATGAGCGCTAGTGCTGCCTGTCACACTCGTGATAGAAAACAGTATAGACTGGAGGGGCATCTCTCGAATGTCCTTAATAGGGATTCTACCCCCTACCATCCTTGCTCCTGGGATACAGTGGCATGCTAGATACACGTCCACTTGTTCAGGTAGCGCCCGCTGCCGGGAGAACGATATAGGGACCCCTCTTTTCGAGAGGCCTATCAAAAAGTACATGTCTTCTAACTCAATGGTTAAAAGCTGTGTGCCAATTCGGAATCCTTGCTCTGCAACATCCCATAAGCCAATCATATGCTCAAGTAATAAAATTTCTTTCTTCATTTTTTGTAACTTGAAGAATTTGAGCAAACCACAAGCCCGCAAGGCAACCCATGTACGAGGACTCCACAAGGCGGCTAAGTCATCCATCTCATGTTCTCTTTCCTTCCACTCGATCATGGTCTCCGAAGTTATCTACAAAACAAAAAATCAAGAAATCCATTACTTCCACGTTTTCGCAATTTCGGCAATTTTCAAAAGCAATTTAAAACATGAAATAAGATGCCCACATCATTTAAAAGTGACCACACACTATTTTATAACTACCATGCCCTCCCTAGACATTTAACATTCATCAAATAACCATGAAAACGTTTTAAAAAATCAAAACGACTTTGGGGCTGCATGTGCATATGGGAAGATGCTTTATGGGTTCTTTTAACAAAAAACGACCTACCCAATTGACTATTAGGGCGTTGACATCTTAGCCACCCTTTTCTAAAACATTTTTTGTAAAGGAATCCCCTTTTCCCATTGATTTTAAGAGGCCGATTTGGTTCTATTTGGGGCAACTTAGGGCTTCGTATTTTAAAATAAATGATGCTATGAAAATAGATACTAAACCATGTAATTAAAAGAAGATGAGATGGACACCTACCTGGTCCGAACAGCAAGCGAAATGGTGAACCGTAGCTCCGGCAGCGAACAAAACAAGATCCGCTTCAAAATAAGATTCTCCACTACTCCAAAATCCTTGTATAAAATGAAATGGTAAATGAAATTTTCAATGTATTGTTATTTATAAATTTTCATTTTTACAAGGTATAGTCATTTTTGGGTTTCTTTAATAACATAATGGCTTTACTAAACCCTGGTTTGCAGTTTTGGCATCGCAGGTTTCCTGGCAGTTCTGATAGATTATTCACCTTGTCGCACTTATGAGCATAGTCTTAGTTCGTTCTCGAGCTCGACAATATGAGAACGTAACCGGGTAAATTTTTATCTCTTTTTCGGACCCGTACGAATACATGAACACATGAAAAAGGAACCCCCCTGGAGTCTACTTTAAACCCTTTTCAGACTCTCTAAATATGAAAAAATTGTCGAGTGACCTTGCTTCCTTTCACACTCGTTAAAAGGTCAGAAAGGGCATATTTTGAGTGGTAGTTTACCCCTTTTTTGGTCTCATTAGACTACTGTACGAAAAAGGAACTGAGAGAGTTCTCTTTTAAGCATTTTTCCAAACTCTATAATCCCGAAAAACCTTCGATTTTTCTGTCTTTGGACTCGTTAAAGAACACATCGACAGGACCATATGGGACCGAACCCTTACTTCTTCCGGTTCATTAAACAAAGGAAGAGGAACTTATCGAAGGTGAGTTATATCGAGCATGTGTTATCCTCCTCGAGCTCATTAAATCAAAAAGAGGTACTCATCTATCTGGATGGGGGAAAAATTGAAAGGAGCAAGCCAAGCAGTCTCTTGAGAACATCTTCCGGCATTTCTTAGAGTCGCCCTTGAACATGACACTTTGTCATTTGCATGTATCATAATCTGCTGAACCTCTGCACTGAGCCAATCCTTCGAGTCCCTTTCACTCCTTTGGATCACCCGACGCAAGTCAAAGCATCCACTGCATAGTTTTGGTCCGTGTCATGTTTTTGTTGTTGTGCCACAGTGTTCAAGGGAAGTATCCGCCTTGAGATTCAACCATCCCAAATATCTTGCCTCAAAACCTGTGTCATTCCATGTCCATTCGATCTACCCATTACATCTCCATGTCCGTTTCATGTCATTGATGGGGGATACATCAAGGCCCTCCCTCGACGAGTCTATTCCTATCGACTTCAACACATTATCCAGGAATCAGGCTTAGAAACCAGTTAGTACTTTGGGACCTGCATGCCTCAATGGCAGGCCTCCTCACATTCAACAGTAGGTTTACATCATTGACCTCTGATCGGATGATTCCACGGATGTTCGACCTTAGCTCATCTATTCACATTCTATGGAATGTACTAGGGTACCTTGAAAATCATTGACATTAATGATGATTTCCCTCGCACTTGTTAACGGTTCGCACCATTGACCGGTAATCAAGTGGTTTCTTCCATGTTCGACATCAAGATATCTATTCATATGGTTAGAATCGTACCACATCGGGATCGGTAATAAGACCTTGGGTTGAGTCATCATTTTGATATATGCTTAGCCCAGGTTGCGAAGGAGGTTTTATTGGACGAACAACACATACACTGTTACATAGATCCACTTTGTATTGGTCGTGGCTATGTCTTATCATCTCATAGATCCACTGTGTATTCTTCGTGGCTACGATCAGTCAAAGTCATCAGAGTATAGATCCACATTGTATCTTCAGTGGCTATACATTTTTATCAATACAATTATGGATCCGCAGTGTATTTTATGGCGGCCATATATTGCAAGTCTTGATCACCCAAGCATAGGTATGCCTGCCTTGGGTTTTGAAATATGTCATGATATTTGTTGGATGTTTGTGTGCAGTTTCCGTTAGGTTCTCCGAGTCTATACCCTTGCTTGAACGTCTACAAAGTATTTCATTCATCAGATCGCATATTCTAACTTCATACTTTGGGGGGAATTATGTTACACATCAAATTTACTCAACTAGATAAGTGTCGCATATTCCTCTCAATTGTCGTAAGTGTCGCATCTTCCTTACAACTTTTGCAAGTGTCGCAAGTTGTTCACAAGTGTCGCAAACATTGTTCGAGCATACTTCTATGACAACAACACTAAGGAGGCACTTAAAACATCTCATGTACTTGATTTGGAGAAGAAGAATTGATTATCTGAAGTCAAAAGACTCTTGAGACCTGAGGAGATCTCTGAATCAAAGGTTCTGAGGGTGAGCGCTCCCCTATATCAGTCTAGGGAGCGTTGGCGCTCCTCTATAAGGCTTCAGGGAGATTATAATTCTCCCCTGACCCTCTGAAGGAGCGCTATCCACCTTTAGGGCGCTGGCACTTCCCTCAAGATTCCTAGGGAGCGCTACAGTGCTCTGATTCCCCTTTTACAGGAGCGCTGACTAATCTAAGGAAGTAGTTGGCCCGTTGAGGAGAATAAGGAGAGGATCTTTCAAGATTAGAAGGAAGTTGCATTCGAATTCTTGGTTCCATCAAGAGATCCCTAAACTAAGGAGGAGGTTCCTCAACTTGTTCTAAAGATAACTCAAGAGGTTAAGCTCCTCTTAACCTATATAAGCAAGCTCTATGATGGTGGAAAGGGGGAAGAATTGCTAGCATGAAACCTATGATCTCATAGGAAACACACAGTCAGCCAAAGGAGAGTGATCAGTGAAGCTGTTGTTACCCAGGTTGTGTATGTTTTGAGCAAAGGTTAGACAAAGGGGACTTGACG
The DNA here is from genome assembly GCA_009831015.1 of Picea engelmannii. Taxonomy (NCBI): domain Eukaryota; kingdom Viridiplantae; phylum Streptophyta; class Pinopsida; order Pinales; family Pinaceae; genus Picea; species Picea engelmannii. Next base: position 144,801 of record ML814081.1, on the reverse strand, counting down.
AAGATGTCACATTCGCATCTACGATTGTAAGTACTGCCGTCGTTATTCTCATTAATATGACACGCTTGGCATGTTTATTTCTAGTTTGTGTATGATGTTAGATGAACTTATCATTGATAGATAGATCTCTTTTCAAGATAATATCAATAGAGTAGGAAGTGGTCGTATCTTGTTTTTCTACAAAACTTAGCGAGGAGCAAAGGATCAGAGCTCAACTCGGAGCGTGCAAGGACAAACGTCGATAAAAAGATACTTCTGTTCTCCTCCCTTCTCATGTGTTAGCCTTTACAGATTTGAAAGGAAGTCAATGTCCACATTAAGAATTTTTCTGTCTAGAGTTAGGGTCAAGCTCTTAGAGGCAATCTACCTGTCCGCAGGGAGATTTTCCTACAACACAAAGATCACGTCCTGCAGCTGGGTGCGTAGGAAGGTAGGATAAAGAGGGAAGAAGAGAGAAGATCTATTGACGAAGAGCAGAAATCAGAACTATAAGATTTACCTTAAAATATCATAAGCACAATTTTGTGGACATATCCCTAGAGAGAGGGTGAACCACGTATATTTTGTGTTGTATGTGTGATTAATGCCTGGATCTTTGTCATTGTTATACTGTTATTTGAATTATTGTGTTAGTTCATATGTACAGATGCGTAAAGTATATCTAGTTGATAAGAGATATATGAATGCTTCATTATTGTTTTATTAGTTCCACTTGATATTCCCCTGGTTGTAGAAATATATGTATTGCAATCCCCCTCTTAGCTGCTTCAGGTGAGACTTCATCTGCTTCGCAGGTGTTGCCGAAAGGGCTGGTAGTTAGTGTTTTGTTGGTGCGTTGTTGAAGCGTTGATCCCTGGGTCTGCCCCTGTGCCAACAAATGGTTCCATTGTTGAGACATGAATCTCTTTAAGGGAATGTCAAGGTGGTTCCCATCAAAGACCAAGATTCAAAAATGGATAGAGGATCAAGAGAGGGACTTCGCTGAAACCCAGAACAAGAACCCTAAACTGAGTACTGAAGACTGGCTACAAAGATACATCTTCACCGACATTCATGAGATCTTCTTTGGGGGAATCCACCAGGAGTTGTTTGAATGGTTGGCTAGGTTAGCCGATACCCAGTTCAAGATTAGATCTAGACCTCCTGTGGTTTGGACACCGACACTGATCCATAAGGTCAAGAGAGTTGACAATGTTGTATCCAGAGAAGTAGATCATTGGTTTGATAGTACCATTGGACAATATATCACCGATTTTGTTGTTGATAGAACATAATCGTATAGCCAAGCCGAGAGATACTTTTTCAAAGGACCTAGAGGAAAAATTTTGCACTTTCTGAAGCTGAGAATCAAGATTCTCTTGCATGAAAATCACATCTTGAAGATACAGTAATTGGTCAGACCTGAAAAAGATAATGTTCAAGATCTCAGAAAGCGACAGTGACACAGAAGTAGGACATACGTGCAGTGGGAAAGTATTTCGAGGGGTTCACCTTGAGAACTTGTTTAAGAAAAACTACAGAGAAGAGGGTTTCTATAGTAGAGAAGAGGTAGATCTAACTGACAAAGAACATTCAGAGCCCACCAGAACAGAAGAAGGGGAAGCTGAAGAACTTCGCCAAAGCGAGCCAAAAACCTCAGGAAATGCATGGACTACTGAAGTAAGTAACATTAATCTTCCTATTGTCTCAACAGTACTTAGCGGTCATAATAGTCAGAACCACCAAAGTACTCATAGCACTATTATTGGTAGCTTGGAATCTACTCAGACAAGAAGCCTAGTCAGCTCTATGGCAGATGAAATGAGGCTCCCTATCTTTAGAGGATATGGATCTGGAGATCCAGATCAGCAATGGTTTCTATCTGAAGCTGTATGGAATATTAAAAGTATCACCAACGAATCCATCAAGAGAACCTAGTTCAACTCTACGTTAAGGGACCGCGCACTAAGATGGTACATGAAACTTGTCCAAGGACTGGCATAGCCTAAGCCACTGAATGAGATCAAGAATGCGTTGATTGCAAAATTTAAGAAACCTAAGTTGGAGTCACAATGTATTACAGAGATAAAAGAAATCAAACAAATGGTAGCAGAACTTGTTTGGGAGTTCGACCAAAGATTCAAGACCCTGACAGGCCAATTAAATTTTCAGATCCCCGATGAACAGAACAAAGAATGGTTCATCATTGCATTGTTACCACACATTAGAGTCCCTCTTATGCAGCATAATATTTCATCGTAGGCAGAAGCTTTGGAAATTGCCATGAAGCTTGAATCAACACCTATGGGAGAATCGAGCTTAGGCATGAGCCAGATCTTGATTCAGCTAACCAATTTGTCTTTACAGGTCGAGGATATGAAGAAAGATAAGGGAAAGGAAAAAAGGGAAGATGTCTGGTGTGTGAGATGTAGATCAAAAGGTCATGATAAGGAACATTGTCCCTTATTCCATGAGTATTTGGCCTCAGGAGCGCCGAGCCCCTTGAAGCAAGTTAACTTTCCCTAGTGTGATGTGTGAAGAAATAGACATTGCCCAGGTGAGTGTTATTACATGCAGAAGTATGTTCAGACACCCACAAACTTTCACTACACATTCTGTAAAATAGTAGGGCATGATGATCGAGATTGTAGAGCTTACGACCTCATGCAGGAGAGGTCAAGAGACATATACAATATTCAGGGTGAAGTACAGCAAGAAGGTAATACTCCACAGGACAACTCTCCAGGGAGAGGAAAATTCACTCCTCGTGGTGGATACAGAGGATGAGGGTGACGAGGAGGTATGGGCCAAGGCTGAGGACAAATAATCTTTTATAACTGCGCGCAGCCAGGACACTTAGAAAGGGATTGTCATAACCCTTGCACAACCTACAGTTATTGTAACTCTTTTGAGCATGTCATAGAAGAATTCCCTGTGCTACTGGCTAAAGTTCAGGAAAGATGAGGACCCCAGTACAACCCACAAGTAAAACTGATATATGAAGAACCTCATGGAATTGAACCTATATTCATTGTCATTACTCAAGGAGGCACTGCTACAAGAGAGGATAGAACAACCCAAAGAAATATCGCAGAAGAGTCAGGTATCAAGAAAGCTGAGGAGAAGACTCAGGCTTTTGATGCAAAGAAAGAAAGACGAATATTTGAGGAAGCAAGGAAAGAGTTCAAGAGGAACCAAGGATCCTCATCTAGAATGCAACCAAAAGTAAAAGAGTACGAAATGCCTCAGGAATATGATCAATCGTCTACGCATAAATAAGTAAAATAAGTAAGTATGCTCATCGAATTTCTGTACACTTGTCTTAAATTAATTCAGGATGAGAAATTTGTACAAGAGTTACAAAACCTAATCAGGCAGTATGATCTAGAAATGGTAGACCCCTTGATGAACATGGAAGTACACCAGATTGGTAAGAAGAGAAGAACAAACAAATAATTAAATTTGAATGCTCAAATAGGCGAGTACGATGTAGACTATGTGGTCCTCAATTTAGGGTTGAAGGTCAACATAATGATGAAGCAAACTTGGGCACTGATGGGAAAAACCAAGCTGATATATTCTCCTATCAGGATTTGCATGGCTAATCAGCAATTTGTCAGCCCATTTGGATGATTGGAGCATGTCCCCATAGACATCAACGGAGTTAGAACCTTTTCAGACTTTGAGGTAATTGAATTTTTTTATGATAGCTGCCCTTACCCTACATTACTAGGAACTGATTGGGCCTTCAACAATTCTACTATGGTTGATTTAAAGAAAAGACACATGAAATTTGAAGGAGATGGCCTTAGGTTCATTTCAACCTTATATCTAGATGAAGGTACGCGGTATACAGATCCCATCAGAAAAGAAGACTACGCATATGAGTTGGAAAACATGTATAAATTAACATCCAGACAACGGGATTACATTAACCCTACTACCGATGGGAATCTAAGATGGTGAAGTGACAACACATGTTCATCAGATTCAGAAGAGGCACTAGAGAACCATCAGAACCAGATGTATTAATTATCCACAAGGATATGTGCTCGACTGACCAGAGAATTTCGTTGGATTGGTACAACAACAAGTAACTTACCTACCTTTGACGGTCTAAATCCTTTAGAATCCTTCTTGATGGACTTTGAAACAATTGTACCAACACAACATAGGATGTTGGCTATGGAAGAAGCTCTAAAATCTACATCAACAATATGGTGGGGGGCACATAAAATCAATATCACATATTGGACACAATGTCGAACCTTGATGACAGCGCAGTTTTCAGCACAAGTAGGAAGCTGTGAAGTGAGGTACACAGGATGAACCTACCCAAAGGACCATGTACCAAGCTATGAAGAGGCCTGGAGTGACATTCCTAGAGAACAATGGGTACACAAATTCATTAAAACGCTAGACACAACCCCTATTAACTGGTACCTTCAAGAAAAATTGTGCCTTATCACCATCAATTGGGAAGGTATTCTTCAGAATTTTGTAACCACCTTTTTATTTGAAAGTGAATTTCCCTCAATAGATCAAGCATTAAATATTGTGAGGTAGAAAGTATTTAAAGATTCATCTAGCCTCCCTTTGGATCAAGAAGAGGATGAATGGACTATGCCATTCCAAAAATTACAAGGATGTTACAACATTAATGTCGTCGAAGATGATGATCTGAGGAAGGTAAACATTGTTGGGATAGAAGGCCACAGGGATGTGGAAGGACCATGATTTTAACTACCATTCATTGGACAGCTGATCAAGATAAAGAAATTTAATATTGGGATAGAGGAGACACCGAAGCTTGCGGAGATTATGTCGGAGATTACCATTGACAAAATTACAGAATTACTGCATGAAAAATGGGCCATTGACTTCGTGGAACCTATAAACCAACCAGGAAAGCACACAGGAGCAAGGTATATTATCACTACGCTAGAATACCTGACTATATGAGCTGAAGCAAGAGCATTCAAGGAATGTAGTGCAACTACAGTAGCGCGTTTTATATTTGATGACATAATAAACAGGTTTGGATGCCCTAAGACCCTTATGAGCAATCAAGGTACTCATTTCATCAATAAGACAGTTGAAGCCCTGACTGAAGAATTTACAGTCCACCATCAAAAGAGTACACCTTACCATCCACAAGAAAATAGAACGGTTGAAACATTTAACAAAATCTTGGAGACAACATTGACAAAGATTTGTAGTGTGAACAAGGATGACTGGGATTTAAGAGTACCAACAGTACTCTGGGCTTATAGAACCACTTGTAATAAATTAACAAAGCAAACCCATTTCAAGTTGGTTTATGGTCTTGAAGTTGTTGTCCTGATGGAGTAATTGGTACTGATCTTAAGAATTGATGCATTTACAGACATGGATGATACTAGCATTGTTCATGAGAGGCTTGCCTAGCTAGTTGAACTAGAAGAAGATAGATTTATGGAAGGATTCCATTAGTAGGTACAGAAGGAAAGAGAGAAGGCCTATCATGAAAGACACATCAAGAAGAAGTCATTTAAGCCAGGTGATTTAGTACTAGTGTGTGACAGTAAATTTATAAGACATCCAGGGAAGTTCAAAACGCATTGGCTTGGACCATATGAGATCGCCTATGTTATAGAAGGAGGAGTTGTGCAACTGAAGACATTGAAGGGAGAATGGAAAGAGGGATTAGTAAATGGGAATCGGATGAAGTTGTACTATGAAAACCAGCTACCTCGTAGATATTAGTAACAAAAAAGGAGAAAAGGGTCTAGGTACCAGGTGCAGTTGAAACTGGGTACCAGACAAAGAAAAGACAATCTGCACAAGGATGGGAAGAAGACATGGAGCAGAAAGCAAAGGCTACACTCCGCAGTCCAAAGTTGAAGTGACATGGAAGGATCAGAACTAAAGTGCCTTGGGACGAGTCATAGGTAAGTGTTGGGGGGCTGTTGGCCTTTGGTTATGGAATAAAGAGAAGATAGAGGAAGAAAAGGTCAAACGCAAACTGCGCAAGAGACACAATGACTATCACTGGGTTGAAGTAAGAAAAAGAGAAGAAAAGATGGATCGAAGTATGGAAAAGAAATTCATTGAATGAGGATATCAAGGATGACAGATCAACAAGAGAAAAGAATCGTAGACAAATCAACAAGCAGAGAAAGCCACCATTGGATGCTTTGGAGAACCACGCAAGAAGGGACAAAAGACAGGTTGGCGAAGCCATGAAAAGGAGGGTCAAGTTGACCTAGGGTTTTATACACCTAGGGTTTTGGATAATTAGGGTTTTGACACCTAGGTTTCGACCTAAGGCTGTTGGTGAGGGACTATAATGTATAAATAGAGGTCAAGAGGACCTAGGTCAGGGAGGTACTAGTGTTGGGTATAGATATTGATTGTTTTCTGAGAGCTTATTGCACTGTGAGAGAGAGGAGTGTTGAGATTGAGAGCCTTCTGGTATTGTAAGATATTCAGTTGGGTGCGCAGGAAGGTAGGAGACAGAGAGAAGAAGAGAGAAGATCTACTGACTAAGAGCGCAGATCAAAACTGTAATCTTTACCTTAAAATATCATAAGCACAGTTCTATGGACATAGCCCTAGAGAGAGGGTGAACCACGTATATTTTTTGTTGTATGTGTGATTGATGCCTGGATCTTTTTCATTGTTTTATTGTTATTTGCATTATTGTGTTAGATCAAATGTATAGCTGCCCAGAGTAGATCTAGTTGATAAGAGATATATGAATGTTGCATTATTATTGTATTAGTTCCACTTGATATTCTCTTGGTTGTAGAAATTTATATCCTGCAACCCCCCTCTTAGCTACTTCGGGTTAGACTTCATCTGCTTCACAGGTGTTGCCGAAAGGGCCAGTAGTTAGGGTTTTGTTTGTGCGATGTTGAATCGTTGAACCCTGGGTCTTCCCTTATGCCAACAAGGATAAAAAGGTTCTTTCGGATGATCAGGAGTTGACCTTTCCCCCGACGTTCGGATAGTAATATGATCTTTCGAGGAAGGTGGACACTTACTGCTCGTTTCACAACTGAGACCTCTGCAGGGGTTTCTTGAGACTCAAATAAGTCATCAGAAGGCATGATTAGGTCAGGATCCCATATCAGCATGGTTGTATCTTCTAGTGGATCATTCTCTTCTTGATCAACAACATTCATAACTGAACCGCTTGGTTGTTCAGTCAGGGAGACTTCATCCAGGAACCGATTGGCCAGCAAATTGATCGCATGCACCCATTGAGGGCAGTCTCTTTCAGAGTGATTTTCTTGGTGATAAGTACAAAAAGAATCATATGCTACATTTCCTAAATCGATATTTAGGTTAGCTGTGGAAGGTTCAATTGCTTTGAATAACGGTTTTCTTTTAAATAAAGTCTTATAGGGCCTTTGACCTTGGTTTTCTTCCCCTTCTCTTCTCTTCATGTCTATGATCTCGTTTGATAATTTCTTAACCATGCGTTGTAGGTCTTCTATGTCTCCATTACCCTTTTCGGGAGCTTGTTATGCTTGTTTCCTTGACGGTCTAGTCAAAAGGAGTCCTCTCCTGGGAGGAGGTTGGACTTATTTTTTAACTAATGAGACTTGACCTTCCTTACAACCTTTCATCCAGAATTCTATCATTTTGGATTCTTCGAAATTCTCAGCCAAGGTTCGTTTGGTAGCCCTCTTCACCAACACGGAAATAGTAGTTGGGAGGGAGTTAGCATATACTTCGATTTGAAACTCCTGGGTAGGGTTTAGCTTCTGGATGGAATTTGTTTAAAATAGTTGTGAATATCTGATTGAAATCTTTAACCTTCTCCTTTGAAGTCATGGTGAAGGCGAACAATTCAGCCATCAGAGATCTTGTAGTAGTTTCTTCGGCAAATTTATCTAAAATATCTTTTTGAAACTTGGTCCAACTAGTTATGGATCCTACAGGTAACTTGAAATACCATGTGGAGGCAGAGTTCTCAAAAGTATAGGGGAAAATATTCCATACTACATCTTCATGTTGGACATTCATTAGTCTGATAGACAGTATGAATTTCTTGATATGATATTCAGGTAGTCCTCAGGTTTCAGGGTCAAACTTAGGAAGTAACTTCTCTGGATGTCGGAGAAGGTTATGTACTCACCCTAGGATGGACAAAGCGTCTCTAGCCAACCAAGGTTGATTTTTTTGAGGCGGGTTTCCCCCTTCTTCATCATGGTCATTGTTGTCTTCCATATCTTCAGACTCCGAGTTAAAATCCTCTTCTTCCGAAAAATCGTTCGGCTCAGAGACGTCGTCGGTTGGCGTTTCAGAAATTAGATTCAGAGGGTGTTTGATTTCGGTGATTGCGAAATATATTAGTTCTTAAATTGTATGCACAAAAACCTGGTCGGGGATGTCGACCATTAGTATAGTTATTTTTTTTCTTCGAGGAAGTATCGAAGCTAAAGACAACGCACCAATTTATCAGGCATATCCTCTTATGATTTTTCTGAATTGATTTAATTCCTCGTGAGGAAGAGCGTAAGGTATTTCATAGAACAAGATTTCTTCCTTGGGCTATGGTGAGTCACTCATTTTTGGAGTACTCAAAGTGTGTGGGATGTCTTGGGAATGGCTAGCCATGAATGTGGGTTGTTTTGAATCTACAGGCTTTCTGAAATATTACATGAAATATGTATTCAACCATTCATTCTTCAGGCCCTCCTTCTAGCGCCAATTTTGTTTATGGGTCCTAAATCCATTTAGTTCAAAAGGAGGAACCAAACCCTATTCCTAAATCCATTTAATAGTGGAATGGTTCTCTAGATCTTGCGATCTAGCCAATTAATCAATGGGCTTTACGTTTTCTTATGAAGGCCTCTCCTTCGGTTTGGACTTTCTCTTTTTTGTATTTTCTCTTAGGTGGGACCGATATGATATGTAAGCAGGTATAACCCAACTTGGTAACAAACAAGATTAATTTAAAATACTGGAGATGACGCTGAGCTTGGGATAACCTGCTACTCAAACATGTAGACAACAATTCTATACGATAGGCCTAGTACTAATACGTTAACCATGTGAGCATCCAATTACTATCTGAGATACTAATTATCAAAAAGAAAATATGCATGTGATAAGATAATAGAAAGAAAAATAATTCACCTACTCTAATCATCCATCACATAATAACACAATGATTAATTTTCATAATTAAATAAAAGAACTGTAAAACATTGCATCAGATAACTTAACAATAGATTCAATATCTCTTACTCATTACAACATCCATTCATGAGACAAGATAGGAAGTTTTTCTTCTCCACATCCAATCACACATGCATTTGATGAAAATATAACTTGTCTCTAGTCCAAAAGGACTTCTCAATTAAAGGTAGCTTCAAAATAATTCTTAACAAACTAGAAAAGATAGTTTCTTGCAACAACCATTGACCCTTAACTAATCGGTTGATTCTCTTATTTATAACATAAAATTAACTAAAAAAAATGGCTAAAGTGTAGTTAAACAAAACAAAACTTGCCACATGGTGTTCTCTCCTAACAGTTTGTCGACAGTCATCTCAAGATATTACTTTGAAAGGGTGAATTTTCTCATACTTCGACCAACTAATAAACAACTCCTCGCAAGTGTGGGCATATGGAAATCTGTGTTGTTCCATCGGAGCCACGCAAATCTCTCTGATATTTACTGTATGTGCCCGATATTTCACCAGACTGACGCTTAACTGCTACATCATAGCTTGAGCTCTTATCGGGTGTTCCATAATTTTTTGCACCTATCCTGGCATTGTGTTAGTTACCTTCGCTGGTTGTTTGGCCCATAAAGAATCTTTCTTGGTGTGTGATTCGACTATGTCTCGCAAGTCGTCGAAGTCTTCGGGTGTGCCGAACTCAAGGAGTCTAATATCCTTCATAGACTTGTTTATTTTACCTCAATGTTTCTCGCATTTGGCCCATTTATCTTGAATTTCTCAGTGCAGTTCCTGAGACATTCTTGCCCAATATTCGTCCGATTTCTTTATGCAATCTAGACTGATTTCGTTCAACACCCAAATGTCGTGTTCTTCTTTATCTCGACCCTATTGGACTGCGCCAATGTATTTGATTCACTCTATATCTTGTTACACCTTTTCGTACCACCGCTCCATATCCTTGCACGTCGCGAGTGCCATGAGAGTATCTTCCTGGAGCTTGGTTATCTTTGTAGTGAAAAGGTGTCGCTTGTTCATGAACTTTCTATAGGCCTATTTGAACTCTCTCCTCAGGTACACCATGGTTGGTGTGGTGTCCTGATAGTACTTAGCCAGGTAGTGCAAATTTTCTAGTTCTTTCAGGGAGGTAGCCAATTCTTTTTCATCTCTTTTATCTCTATCTAGGGTGGCATCTGAGATCGCCATCCCCACACCGATAAGATCATATGTTTTTGAATTTTCTGTGTTTATCAAATCCTCCTCTGTAGTGATGAGGATGGAATGGTCTAGAGTGATCCTCCTCTTCTTAGTGGTTATTTGTATGATGGCCTTCCTTTTCCAATGATACGCTATAGCATGTATATCGGCTACCTCGTCCACAAGTTCAGGAATATTCTGATCACACCATGTGAATGTATTTCCCTTTCCCAGGCTTCCGGTGGTGTACATTTGTTTAAGATCAGGTTCTTGAATGTCCTTGTTGTGCTCTGAAGGCTTGGCTTCTCTATGTCGCTCATCAGGGTTTTTAGTACCAATTGAAATAGAGGCGTCAGAAATAAACTCGATAGTTACTTGTTCATCGGACTTTGAAATGTCGATTTCCTACTATGGTGCTCCTTTATATGGTTCGTCCGACCCCTGCTAGTCTTTCAGACTATCTGCTTGAGACTCTGGTGCATCGGGCTTTTTTTGTCTGAGACATCCTCAGCTTCTTTTTATTTTTGTGGAAACTCCTTGATTTGGACCTCGGGGACAGGAGAAGATGTCTTCTTAGGTCCCTTTTCTTCTTCAATATCCACAGGGGTCCCGAGAGATACCTCTAGGCTCTCATCATCATCATATATCTTTATAAACTCACTCAAGGGGTTTGACACACTTGTTTATACTGGTACTCGGACAACGTTTGGATGAATCACCACACCGACCAGTGATATAGCCGGTGGAATTGTGAATTCAAGGTCATCCAATCCAATAATTTCATCAACATATATAAATTTGGGGCTGCTTGTACCCACCTAGATTATGTGTAGGTTATCAATAGGGGAACCTGTCATTTCTGATAGTTCTGGGTCATCTTATAGTTGATCAAGCACTCTTTTCACCCATTCTAACATGAGAAGTCCCCTTTCTCGCACATCCTACACCAAATGGATAACTTTGCCTTGCGTAGGGGCTATCAAGGGGGATTATGCTGCTTCGGTTGTTTTCGATGCTATCCTTTATTCTCTGGCCCTAAGGACCCCTTGAGACGATTGTTCCAAGGTTGCCTCTTTCTCATCTAGGCTCATGGCCTTGAACCTCATCTCCTTAGAATTAGCCATCCTTTCCATCACCTCATCCCAGTATTGAGCATTTTCAGTGAAGATCTCATCTTCAAACCTGTCATGGGCATGTGGCCAAAAGGACGATAGTTGTGATGCGTGCTTCAAGACCAAACCCTTTGGGTCATGCTTGCGAAAATGGCCAGTCTGGAATTGGAACTCTAATTGGCATAACCCGTCCTGCTTGGTTTGAGCGGTATCTTATACCATGTAGAAACTTATATGAAATCCATAAGGTATGAATGACCGCTTCTTATCTTTTACCAGAGTAGCATTGTAACCTTGCAGGATGGTATAATAACAGATTTCCCCTACTACTAGTCGATTAGGGACATACACAAGTAACAGATGTGGTGCTTCGGTGGCTTCGAAAACCCTGATGTAGGTATCGCCCTCATCCATATACCAGTGGCCAACCTTTGATATCATCTTTTTGGCCATATCCGACAGTCTTAGTCACTCTTTCTTGAAGAAAATAAAATGAATACATGTGATAAATTGATCATAGATGAGAGAGTAGGATTTCTTGTACCTATTCTCCCACAAGATGCTGAAATATACATGGACTGGGAGTTCTGAGGCGTGCCAGCTCAAGTTCATTCCGACAAAGGAATTTTTGGCACAAATGACATCCAATAATTAAGAATCCATATAGAAGGATGGGGTTTCTCCCTCTTTCGGCGTCTGGGCATGTTGAATAAAAATTCTCAATTTCGTTGAAATGATGGCACCCCAGTTAAAACCCCTCCATGAAATGGCTACAGTGTAATCTAGAGGCATCCATGCCACTGAAAACCTAAAACAATATTTCTCCTTGTACAAACGGGAAATGAGGGCCATTAGATAGATATACGAATCCCTTAAGTTGGTCGTCAGGTACCAGCCGGAGGTCCGATTGCTGTATTTTTTATCCTCTCTCCACCATGAATCCATCACCTTGTTGGTGCTGAGTTTTTCATAGAAGCTTACAACAAAATCGGTGTTCAGTCACTCATCCAGGCCTTTGAGCTTGTAGTAATTATGTAGCTCCACTGGAAGGAAAACCCCGACACACTCGACATTGTCTTCATTAATCAAACATGTTTGTGTGTCTACGTGGTCGATAAGCCACTTCAGGACTTCTATGCAGGGGAATATTGGAGTTCTGCTTGCTACCATTTGTAGGTATGATCTTTGGATATTCAGGAAAACTTCATCGTCGAGATTTTTGATATCGAGAACAGTATGCGTGATATATTCGGGGAATTCTTCTCACTTGATCTTCTAGAAAATTTCTCCCAATTCCGGAATACTGCTTTGGTACCTATGCTCACCTCTGTGTCTCCAAAGGTCAGAGGCTGAATGAAAACCTTCTTGATGGATGTCTTGATGATGGGTACCGGTTTTGGAGTAAATTTGAGTTGTTTTGTGATCGCTAGGGAAGAAATTTCTCCCACATCTTGTTCCTTTAGCTTCGGCCCTCTTGGATATTTCCTCGTGGTTGGTTTTGTTGGAGGCACTGTTCCTGCAAATGAGGCAATCCTTTAGGGCCAACATACAGAGAAATATTGGATCCAAATGTATATTTGAAGTGAAAACACAGAAAATCTATACTGGTACATACCTGTAACGCTTGCTAAACTTTGTAGTTTGATACTCATGGGGGGCTGGGGGGCTCGGAGGCTTTTGAACTGCTCATTTCATTCTTATTTGATGTTCTGAGGCTCCTTTGCATGCGGAATGATCTTGTTTACAATAAATCAAGAGGATTTAATAGAAAATATCTTACCAATCATATCAACCAATTAATCTAGGTGATGAGTGAAATTCAAACAAATCTACCACCAAATCTCTGCAATTTAATTCATTGTGGGTTGACGGCGGAGGCACGAAGGGTGATGTGTTGTATCAGTAGGTTCAAATGTTCCTTTTTGATTCATGCACGAATTAGAAACTAATATGAGTTTTGGAATTAATTATCCCTTTAAATGCATCGAATCTAAACGTATATGGCATTAAAATTTCCCATTCTGTCTCTTTCCTAGTGGGGAAGTCGGGAATCGGCAAGGTGCTACGGAAGTTTTCATTGATGTTTTTTTGTGAAAAAAAAACCATCTGACTTCGATCGATTTCGCACACGGGTTTGACGTGGCACAACTGGCTCAAGATAAAAAATAAATCGTAAGGCTATCCAATCTGGAAATGATACATGGTAGATGAGGACATGTGGTATGATTGTGCATATCAATCGGAGTCGGGTTTTTTCATAAGCTGTGAAAACTAATCCTGGGCTCACCGATGCCGAAAATTATCGGGGATCGGTGATAGGGGAATAAACCTATCATGTTTTTTTACGGACTTTCTTTCTCAAAATGTGTCGATGCTGAAAAAGATTTAGGGATCATCTATCGACGATTATGTTTCTTCCTTCATTAATGTTTACTCCCTTTGCCTTTCGTCAATGCCGAATGAGATCAGCTATCAATGGATTCCTTGTGTAATTCTCCCCATGGAATGGAGCTTCCTTTTTTCCCATGTCGATGAAGATCGGCGCTCGACAACTTCGGTTTTTTGAGGTGATTTTCTTTCATATTGAATTCTTCCCAATGCTAAATTTTGAAGCGCGTCAGGGAAATGCTTTGGCTATCGATTCTTTAATTAAATGTTAGTCTTTAAAGTTATGGGTTTTCACATGTTCAAGAAAAATTTGAGAGACTCAAATGAGAAAAAAAATTATAGGGAAAGGAAACATTTTCATACTGAAGTAAAATTTAGAAAGACCGAAAGATCAAGTGGTACCCAACAAATGAAATTTGACATAGACTTTTTTTAGGATGTGTTGAGTGCTCAACAAGTCTGTTGTGGTTGTTCTTATTCCTTCTACTACATTGTATTCAATTGTAGTTTTTCTAATGTCTCCTTAAAATCTGTCATCTTCTTAATGATATCCTCCCTTTGCTTCTCAACATCATCCCATGACTCTGTTGCATGGTCCTGCACCTTCTTTGCATCATCCTTTGTCAATGTTAGTTTAGAGACGCTCTTATGCACCTTCATATTATTTCTATGGTCTGCTACCTGTAAGACTTTCCTCTTCATTGGCAAATTCTCTATCTATTTTTTAGTAGTTGGTATCTCTATGTCTGGGACATCTCCACCTCATATTTCCTCCTATGTAGGAACATTAACATCCTTATGCGCTCCTCCATTAGGATCATTTTGTTGTGTTCCTCCATTTCTTACTTTTGTGTGATCCTTCTCCAACATTGAGGGATTTGGAATGTTCTTTTGTCAAGGTTTTCTTACTGTCATGCTCCCTCCAATACCCTTGGCATGCTCTATAGCCTTCCTCATATTTTTTGTTGGATTATTTTTCTTCTTTGATATGTCGGCCTCTGCATGTTGCTTACCTTTTGATCCCTTCTTGGACACTATTGGTACTTTCCATTCTTCAGGGAAGTATTTAATGGTACATTGTACCTCTTTTGTTGTCACACACTACCTCATCTCCAACCAATTCTTCTTGGGATCCTTCTTGGCCTGGATCCACATATTGTGTCTAGAAGCCTTGAAATTTTCTACTCCTCGATGCTCTTCCACCACTTCTGGTGGTATCCTCCATGTATTGGCTATATGTTCCTTCATCTCGTCAAAATACATGGAAAATATGATAGAACTCACCTTCCTTTATTTTGCATGTGAGTTGTGCCTTAATTTCATATCTTTTGTTCTACAACACTTTCCTAGCCTTGGGTAAAAGTTTCTATTTGGGTTCTCCCCAACCCACATAAGCTATTAATATGATCAACCATTCATAGTGGAACTTTGTTCCAAGATATTGTGCATCCTTGTAGTCATCCAAAAATAAATTCAATAAGTATGGGCTCCAGCTAAGTAGATTCCCCTCCGTGCACTATGCTGCTGCTACTATAACTCTTACAGTTGATTGTTCCTTGTGAAATTTCCTTAACATTTGGAAAGCCATCATTTTTTTTTCTGAACTCAATGTAGGTTCACTTATTTTGTTGATTATGATTCTCGAGGATCCTCTCTCAGTACCATATGTCTTCTTCATCTCCTATGTGAGTGATTTCTCCCTTGTCTTATCATCCAAGTATTTTGTTTGCTTTTCTCCATCTGTTGGTAGAAATGTAATTTCTACAATCAGATATACATATATTAAGACCATCCTTTCCATCCATAGAATACCCCCATGAACCAATGCCAATAATTGTTTGACGCAACTGTTTACATATTTACCCCACCCAAAATGAGGTATTTCTAACAACTTCATTATCCCTGTGTTATACAACCCTATAATCCACTGCTTTGGCTCTAATATTGGAACTCTGGACGAACTTGTTCCTTTTCTCTCCATATAAACTTGTGGCACAAACTCAGGAAACTTGTCCCTTTCTGTTACATCATGATAAAAATACTTTAGTTTCTCTACACATCCTAATATGTCAGGAAGGATCATGACTCCTTTGGGTATGTGAGGTAGTGTCAGTGTAACTTTTGAATGTTTGCATGGTATTCTCTATACTGGTTGTTTTCCTTTTTTATTCTCTGTCATTGTCAAGGTTCCTACCTCTTGTTGTGCATCCTCTTTGTCTTCTGCGTCAAAATTCTATTGACCTGTGACATCCTCCACCTGTACCTCATCTTTTGATTTTTGTGTTGGCTCTGCAATAGGTTGTTGCACTACTTCGATTGGTTCCCGAGGCTCATTTAATTCTATACGCTCATTGTCTTCCATTTTCAACTGATGTGGTGCTCCTAAACCAAGTTGTTGTGTAGGTTTTTGTGTGGTAGTAGGGTTTTTTTCTTTGTCCCTCAGATCAACATCCATTTTCTCAGTCATTGGTTCATGTTCTTTGAAAACGGTTGGACTAACTGGTTCAACGACTGGTGATGGGATTGCATCGACATCGATGACTCCCTCCGACTAGATAGGGTTTTCTACTTCTACAGTTGCTTGCTCCTACAGAGAATGTTTGGCACTGCGTGTTTTCCTTGCAGTTCCGTTGGGAGCACCAACCTTCGGTGGCACCATTCTTCTAAATTCTGCAAAATGGATCTAAATCCTCACTAAATACCTTGAAATCTCCTCAAAAAAACCTGTTCGCACCAATTT
The DNA here is from genome assembly GCA_009831015.1 of Picea engelmannii. Taxonomy (NCBI): domain Eukaryota; kingdom Viridiplantae; phylum Streptophyta; class Pinopsida; order Pinales; family Pinaceae; genus Picea; species Picea engelmannii. The sequence goes on along the minus strand of ML814081.1, from coordinate 128,209 downwards.
TTTTCTCCTTATCTCTCATTTTCTCAATGACATAATGAGTATTCCCTTGCAAGTTTTCTTATTTTATAGTTCCTTTCATAAATGCTCTGTCATATCCCACTTTTCCGAGCATTGTATTTTCTCTTTTTTGGATGCTTCCTGCTACATTTTTTGTCTAGTCATCTTTCTCTAGTGTGGAGTATATTCATTTTTTTACACACCTCTTACTGTTTGTTTCGCATTGTATCATCTAATTTTTCATGCAAAACCACTTGTTGGAACACATATTTTTCAAATGATCCAGTTACCAAAAGGTTGAAGCCACCCTTTCTTTCAAATAACAAAAAAAATAACCATAAACCTCAAATATCGGATTTCGGTATTTCGCAGATCTAATGGTTATACGTATCAAAGCTCCCAATGTCTCGACATGCGAAATTGTGAAGTTGGGTTAAGTTTAATCATGATCATCAAAGCATTGAGCAATGATTATCACTATTTTAATGCATCGCGCTTTCACGATTCAGGAGTCACGCCTCAAGTGACTTTCAAGCGTCCGTTGTACAAATTCACGAAAGAGACTTAAGATAAACCTACTTAATTACAAGACTAATGATAATTAACGTTAGTTAATTATCGCGGCTTCGTGACTTGACAGTTTTACCTTAGAACGAAACCTTTGTAATCCCGATACCCGAGGTCACGAGATTTATAAACTAATCATGATCAATTAAGAACTTAAGTCTGATCAAAGTTAATTAACCAAATCACAATATTGCAAATTTTGGGTTCATGGCCCAAGACTAAGAATAAAATCTCCCGAGACTACGAACACCGAAAAAGGATTAAGAACTAATTGTGATTAATTAAAGGATTAAATTGGATGAATTAATATCTTAAACAACTTTAAACCTGTGGACCTTACGAGTAAAGAATTAAATGTTTCTACGATCATCCCAAGTCACGAAATATCAAACATTTATGAAATTTATAAGAGAATTAGGGAAATGATTGAAAGTAAGATCTTGCTTCATTTCAAAATATTTCTATTAAAAGAATTAAAATTTGTGTCAGCAAGGACCTGCACAGACACGAGTACTCTAAGCGAAAGAATTTACGTCATTATTTTAATTTCATTTTAGATTCACAGAGAGAGTTTAGCGAGATAACCATTGTTTTTGTTTGCATCCTTTGTGACAGGAACTATAATATTGAGATTTTATATCATGGCTCCATGGAAAACGCCCAAAACAACTGGTTAAATTTTAGGTTAGAATTTAGATATTATTTCTGATACCTCTCCTAGAAACATTGACACAGTCAAAACATGGACAAAGGTTTTCAACATCTTACAATACGAGATGATAAACTGCCCATATGACTCAAGTGACAACGAGAAAGATGACTTGTATATCAAATACAAAGTGGTCACTCAATCAGAATTGCAAAAGGTAGCAACAAGGTCGCGGCTTTTCCCCTATTGTGATATGGTTAAATGGGCACTGGACCATGTAGATGTCCTGACTAGGACAATATTTAATTTGCAGAAGGTGGTTGTTGGGACATTTAGGCTGGAGCATCTGCAGGCGATGTACAAATTGTCCCCCACACCCAATTTTACTTACAATGTCGAATTCTTAGAGGACCATTTCAAAAAGAAAGAATGTGAGCAATTTGGAAATATCTTATCTTACCTAATCAAATATTGGTGCTCATGCCCTGAAAAGTTCAGGGCAGACACTCATGGTATATACACAATCCCTTATTTACAGCCACAATTTATGTATGTAGCGATGATGGTATGAAGGTTTTATGGGAGAGAGAATATTGTACATTTTTTTCTCCCATGGGTACCGCTTATCCACACAGTAGCAGAGGGGTACTCTTTCGATTGGGCTAAATTGTTGTCAGACAGCCTAGCCAGCCAAGTCATAGAATATCAAGCACAAAGGGTGAGCAGGAAACAAACTTCGTTTTTCATGTCTGCGTACATTATGGATGTTGTTTTCTTCATGACACCTTTTCAATTAATGAGTTGGAGATGGACTTCAAATAATGCAAAGCCTATTCATGTGTACCACTCCAAACTATGGGAAGATAAGGCCAAGGACTTCGTCTATGAGATTTTCAACTATGTAATGATACCAATGCATGTCATTATCTACAGCCATCCACCTCCTAGGATTTTGAATAAAGGCGTGACAAACTTAAACAGTGTGGGAGACTGGTACCTGGAAGAATAGTTCTCATATATTAGGGTTTTTGGATGCTCTGTTCCCCCTTATGCCCTACTATTATTCTTATCAGACAAGCTAGTATGTTGAGAAATTGCCAAGCAAACTGTGCTCGACAGGATAAGAAAAGAACTCAAAGGAGTTCAGAAAAAGGAATGCCAGTATTTTCCCATACACATTAGTACATATTCTTTATTAGATTTTGTCCATGCTAAAGTGGAGGCCACGGTCTTAGAGGAAATGAAACTAGTAGACATTGAATTTAAGAAACATGATCCTCATAGGGTCGTGGGTAACCATATGGAAATTTGTGGTCTAAAAATATATGAGCATGAATATTCCCCCCATGACGAAATGTTTCGATGAGCGAGATCCTACTCAGAACTCTTAATTCGATTTCGAGCTCTACTGCCTAGAGAGATGGTCGATTTCTACAAATTCTAAGAACATTGGAGAAGTGGCCTTCCCGAAGTTTTGCAAGGAAAAAACTCAAAACCTCCAAGTACACAGCAAATAGAATCCCAAGGTTCAACGGATACAAATCCTAGCAAAAAAAAAATTCAAGAGAACACAGAGGAAACTGAGCCCTCGAAACAGGAAACCAAGATCCCAAATCGAGAGGGAAAACTCCCAGAGACAGGTACACCAGTTAAACAAGTCAAGGATCAAACAGAGTCCCCTTCAAAAGGGGTAGGAGACACACCCTTGTCTCTATCAAATGAAACAGCCACAGATGCTATCATGAAAAAAGAATCCAAAGAAATCGGCAGTCCCATTCCATCCATCGTGCCCTTAAAATTTACAAAGGGAAATCCCAATGCAGAGATAATATTTAAAGAAGATTTAACACCTATATCTATAGAAGAATTACCTCCTAGCGATTTATTTTTTAGCAAGAAAAGGAAGGCCATGGTGAAGCGAGAAACATACCAAAAGGTAGGTGCAACAGCTAAGAAATACAGAATACTAACGGATGGAGAAGCCTTAGAAAAGGAAGAATTTGTCGATGAGATAGCAGGAACATTGGGGGATTATGAAATGACCAACCAATATTCAGTTGGAACCTTGAAGGAACGATGGAAACAAAGGGACCTATTGATTAGAAAATTACAGACTCAGATAGCAGTTATAGAGGCGAATGCCAGGAATGAGACATACAAAGACTTTGAAAAAAACAAAGCAGTCAACCAACAGAAAATCGAACAACTCAAATCTAATCTTGAGAAAATGCAACAGTTGGCTTAGAGAATTCAACCACAGGTAAGTCAATAGGAGGAGTTAATAAAACAACTACAATCTAAATTAAATTCTGCTGAAATCTAGGTCATAGATATAAAGGTATTTCGAACTCAATCCATGGAAATACAAAAGAAGATAGAAGAATCCCAACAGAGTATACTTACTAAAGTATAAATCATCCAGGAACATTTTCAGTTGATAGATCAAGACTTAGAAAAAATTACCTTAAGAGAAATAGAAGCTAAGGTGGCTCAAAGTATTTTCCAAGAGGCTATTGTAGCAACAACAAAAGAGGAAATGGTCATCGCTTCTAGATTATCCATTCGAGAACAAACCAGAGAAAACATCCTGTTAAAAGCATGGGAACACAATCTATCAGAGAACAAAAAAATGGCTAAAGAGGTGAGAGACTCTTGTGAAGAAATTTTTTTCCTAATAAATAAACAATTGCTAGATCTCGATAATGAGAATAGCTTTGGAACATTGGGCAAGATTAACATAGTTAAACATATGCTAGATATCAAGGAAAATGTGGAAAGGGACCAAGTTGAACGATCTCAGATAAAGCAAGTTGATATTGCCCAAATAGACAAATGGTTGATAAAACCGAACCTACAGTTATTGTCTATCATTTTAGAATATAGGAAAATAGGAGAAAAACTGCCACAGTTGGAGAGGAAGTGCTACACTTTCGAAGTAAATGACCAGACTGAACTTCCCAATTTGATAGCCCAATTGGTACAAAAGTGTGTAAATTGTATTGAACAGGGGAAAGGGAAGACTTTTGGAGGCCAGTAATATAGTTTCTCATTCCATCCTATTTTGGAGCTAGAGGACAAAGAAAGGAAAATGCCCCGCCATCATGAAGGAAGACAGAGGACAACTAAGTGAAGCGTTTCATCTTTTCATTTGTAACCAAAACTTTTAGAATGATAGAATTCAAAACGTTTTAATATAGTATAAATATACATTTTGAGAAAGAAACAAAGGCTGTTTTTTGCTGATTGTAAAGGAGAAGACTCTCTTCATTGAGAATTAATACAAATGTAGGCCAGAGATTCTACATCTCATTTATTCTGATTTTTGTGTTTTTTGTCTTTTTATATTTCAACATACTTTCATATATTTTCTTTGATGAATTCAAATCACAATTTAGTACAACCTCTACCATGGCTATGTTATATTCAGTAATCTATTAACAAACATATTTTCCTCTGTATTCACTATTAGTTAATACAAGACCTGCATGTTAATTAGATACTATATTTTATACTTCATTGAAGATTACATCAATCACTTTCTTCTTCTGTTACAAAGTAATATTCTTCAGCTTTGATGTCTTTCTTTGATTAGCAGCTTTATGTTTTTCTTTCCATTCATTCTATATTTTGATTTTAACTCAGGTACGAGAAACAACCTCTCATATGTTATAATATTAATTCGTTTTTTAAAAGAATTTTTCTCTGTTATTTATGTGGTGAAAGGAGAACATTGAAACCTTTTCCTCATTTCCCGATGCCTAACATTATACTTATAGCCTTAGTATAAACTCAGGAATAACACCACTTATCTATCTACGACATCTTTTTGTGTTTTTCTTTTTTTTCCACTTTTTTTCTTCCTTTTTCTTATTTTACTCCTACTATATACACTATGTACAATTCTACTTCACTGTGTTGCAACTACTGATGGTTATTGGGTTGAATATCCCTATACAGTTTTAGTCAATTGTCATTCACCAATCCTTGAATCTCCTTAACTGGTAAATCCTACTGTTGCACAAAACCTCCATATGTGACAAAATTTATCTCACATGGCCCTTGCTAATGAATCCTAAACTTCCCTCAGTGTTGCAAGTATTTTCTATCATATAGGAGAACCAGATCTCCTCCCTTGAAGTTCTTATTCTTAATGTGTCTATCATGCCAAGCCTTATCCTTTGATTTCTGCACTTCCTGATGGAACCCATCCAAAATCATGTCTTATTATAATTCCATGGGTTGAGCCAATGTTTCTTGAGTTTCACCTCTTTCTGTCATGTTTGTAATGGTTTCAATGCGTAGACTAGGTATCAAATACTCCAAAGGGACTATTTCTTCTTGTCCATACACTAATCTGAAAGGTTTTTTCCCTGTAAGATTATTTCATGTAGTTCTATAAGCCCATAATATTGTTGGTATCTTCAAATCCCTATCATCCATGTTCACATTACAAATATTAGTTAAGGCATTCTCCCATATCTTGTTAAATGCTTCCATTGTTCCATTATCCCGAGGATGGTATGGATTTCTCTTCTGATGATGTATCTCAAATTCTTCAGTCATTTCCTAGATAGTACTATTGATGAAATGACTCCCCTGATCACTCATCAGAACTATAGGGCATACAAAACTTGTAATCTCTTGTTCAAATAGTAAGTGCATTGCAGTTTATGCACTGGAATATTTTATTGTTGTTTCTTCAGCACATCTAGTTAAATATTATGGCATTGTAATGATGTATCTTGCTCCCAATCTTCTAGTTGATGGATTGATTAGTCCTACAAAATCTACTTCCCACTTATCAAACACTTTAAGAGTTATATGAGGTCTCAGTGGCATCTCATCCCTCCTATATGGCTTTCCCACCCTCTAACAAATATCACAATTTTGACAATAGTCCTTTGCATCCTTATAAACTAATGGCTACCAAATTTCTATGCACAATATCTTTTGTGCAATATCTTTCCCTGCATAGTGTCCTCCAACTATTCCTTCATGTGCTTCTGCTAACATGATAGGAAATTCATGCTCCATGACACATCTCCTTATAATGGTATCTACTCCTAGTTTATACAAGTTCCCTGCAATAAGTTGGTAGTCTGCAGCCCTCACCACCAAATTATTCTTCTATGTAATATTGTATTCCTTTGGAGAAAATCTTTTACTAAAAAATTCAATAATGTCAACAAAATATTAATCAGTAATCTATACTGAAGATATTTGTGCACCCAGGAAATTTTCCTCTAAGTTTCTTGGTTCCTCTCCATTAGTTATCCTAGACAGATGATTTGGCCCTACATTCAGTCTTCTAGGATTCACAACTACTTCAAAGTCAAACTCTTGAAATAAAAAAAACCATCTAGATATTCTTCCCCCCAACACTAGCTTATTGACTTAGGTATATAAGAGAAGAGTGATATGTAAACATCTTAAAATGTTGGCCTAACAAATAATGTATGAAATTATGAATTGCATAAACCATATCCAAACCTTCTCTTTCTGTTGTGTTTTAATTTTGTTTTAAATCTGATAGTTTCCCGCTTGCAAATATTATTGGGTGATCTATATCACCTTCTCCTCGTTGTGTTAATATTTCTCCAAATTCTATTGAAGATGCATCTACAAGAACATGGAACTCCTTTTACCAATATGGAAACACAAAAATTAGTGTTGTCACCATTTTCTCCTTCAAGATGTCCAAGCTTTGTTGGCACTCATCATTCCACTGATACTTAATATCCTTCTTCAACAATTTCTCCATGGGCGTTCTAATCTATCCATATCACCTTATGAACTGCTTGTAGTATCCTGTATGACAAGTGTACTTTTTAACCAGTGCATTGACTTGGGTGGTGGTAAGTTAACAATGACAACAATATTCACAGTATCTACCAACAGACCCTATTTACACACCACATGTCCTAGAAAGATCCCAAGTGGTGCGTTGAATATACATTTCTTAATGTTGAAGGAAATTTGACACTGTATACACCTGTCTAATGTTAACCTTAACACTTCAAAATGATCCTTCAATAAGCTAAATATTTTCCAATCATCCAAATAAGCTTCCAAAAACTAATGAATAATGTCTTTAAATGCATCTATCACTACCCTTGAAAAAATAGCAGGAGAATTATTCAACCTAAAAAGAATCATTGTGTACTGGTATGACCCCCATTCTATAGAAATGTAGCCTTATGTCAATCCTTTGGTGCTATTTGATCTTGTGATATCCTGAAAATCCATCATTAAATGAATATGCTTCTTGTCCTCCTACATTCTCCAATACTTCATATGTAAATGGAGTAGGTAAGGGATCATGCAGACATGCATCATTTAACTTCTTTAAGTCTACATAGATCCTTATTCCCCCTTGCTTATTCTCTTGTACTACCATAGGGATAATACACTCAGATTATTCCATGGGTTCTGTTACACCAGCTTCTAACATATTATCATTCTCTTCCTTCACTTTCTTCTTATACATTGGATTCAACCTGTAGAGTCCATGTCTTATTGGTATGGCATCTGGCTTCAAAGGGATCTTCATTTATCCAAATTATCATACTTACCCCTTCATCTTTGAAAAAATTTCTGGAAACATATCATTATACTCGCGTAGTAACTCTATTATTATTTCCACTATCTGGTTATCCCAATAGTTCCCAATACTTGCAATATTTGGATTTTATTCTATTCCAATGTTTACCTTGTTTATCTTCGGTGGTGCAAAAAAATATTTTGACTGTAATTGTGGACCTTCTACTGTGGTCTCCATAAGGTTCGATGTTTTTTTCTAACCTCAATACCTCTAGAAGATAAGTGGTGTCCTGGAAATACCCGTCCATTCATCAATATAGGATTAAACCACAATCCAAGACCTAATTATGAGAAGGAAATACTACACTAGCTAATTGCAAAAGCGAGAGAGGAGAGAGAAAAATATAATCAATCTTCATACATAAGAGACTAATAAACCATCTCTAATCATAATGTATTAATCCTTAATCATGAGTACAATATACATGACTCTCCACATGAGGAGTAATGCACACTAGGTTGGGATTTTCATGTGCATGCTCAAGTAAAAAAAAGTAAATTCTCCCAATAGCAACAATTAACTAAAGTCAAAAGTTGCTAATAATAAGAAGAGGTCAAAACGATAGGTGAAAACTTAGTGAGAATTCTACATCAAGTCAACATGTATTTTATAATAGAAAAAACATCCTATAATAAGACTAGAGTCCAAGAATGGAACTGAAGTCCTAACTGAGTGAGAATTTGCTAATTATGGAAAGTCACTAAATAAGTGAAGTGAGTTAACTGCAAGTATTAAATGGGTAATGCAAACTTCCCTAGGAGGATAATATTCTTAGCAAAGTGCACTCTATAGCGATGAAATAGGAAATATCTCCTAAAATTAAGGAAATTGGAATTATGTCCTAAAAATAGGAATTTACCTAATGGTGGTTAAAAAATAGGAATTGGCCTAATGGTGGCTAAAAAATAGGAATTTGCCTAATGGTAAAACAAAAATAGGAATTTTCCTAATTGTGGTTTATGAGCCCATTGTTTTGGAAACCCATGGTATTTTCCCATGGTATTACATATAGGAATCCATTTTCTAAAAATAGATCTTCTATAAATAGACATGCTATAAATAGCAGTCCTCCTAAATAGTAGGAAAAGTGGAAAAAATGAGTATGTCACTAAGTATGTAGTTGAGCATCATGTAACCCAACACCCCCTTGAAACACAATCATGGTGTGCATAATGATGAGTCCAAGAAATATGAAGTTATGTTAGGTACTCCTGTACAAGTATATATGCATTACAACTAAACAAAAGTGAGGTAAAGAGGGAAAACCCAGTGGGAACAAAACCCCCCCTTTAAAATATGTTGCTAACAAGAAAAAAATGCCAGCATGTTCATATGCTAAGATAATTTATCCCTCACTCATTTAATGTGCCTCAATGAGACAAAATTTTGTTCGGTGAAAGGCTTTGTGAATATGTATGTCACCTGCTCTGAAGATGGACAGAAATGCATATCAATGACTCCATGTTGAATCTGTCATCGAATAAAGTACATACGAACCTCGATGTGCTTGGTTCACTGCCTTTGAATTTGGTATCTACATAGATTTAGAGTACTCTTATTATCACACCATTTAACTTTCGAATGATGAAAATTAACTCCCAACTTTGTAAGAAAGTGTTGCAACCAAATATCTTGAGTAGTAACATTCATTGCACCCATGTACACTACCTATGTTGATGATAAAGAAATTGTTGATTTCTTATTACTTGACCATCAGATAGGTCCTGATCCAAGGTAGAGGACATATCTTAAAGTTGACTTGTGATCAATGTTTTCACTTGCCCAATCTGATCTATGTAACCAACAAGATCCAAGGAAGATCATGTTGCATAGTGTATACCAAAACTGGTAGTCCCCTTGACATATCTGAGAATCCTCTTTGCTTCCTTCTAGTGAATATCATGAGGCTCCTGCATGTACCTAGAAATTGATCCAACTAAATAAGAGATGTCTGATTGAGAGTGTGTAATGTAGAGATAACTCCCCACCAACTGTCGATATCTAGTACAATCAACTAAATTTGATGCACCGACATCCTCTAGTATAACCCCTGACTGAAAGGTTGTTGGATTTGTCTTGAAATCTATCATATGAAACCTATCAAGTATATATCTAGCATACTTGGATTGATACACATTAATTGTAGAATCATTCTAGTCGATTTGAAGACCAATAAAGTAATGTAACAATACCATATCTATCATAGAAATCCTGTCATGCAAAGCGATCTTCACTGCAGTAATGGAGGAGGATAAGCTCCCTGTGATGAGAAAAACATCTACATATAGAACTATCAGTAGAATAAAAAAAAAATTCCTCATTATATACACATTAGGCTTTGATATACATCCAAGAAAACCTCTAGAGAGAATATAAGAGTCCATTTTAGCATACCATGCCTGAGGTGCTTGCTTAAGTTCATACAATGACTTACTCAACCTGCAACCTAATGATGGATCATGAAAAAATCCATCTAGATGATCCATATATATCTCATCATTAACATCTCCATTTAATAATTCATTCTTCACATCCATATGGTGTACCTCCCACTTTCTAGTTGTTGCAATAGCTAGAGTTAATCGAATGGAATCAATCTTGGAAGTCGGTGCAAAAGTCTCCTCATAGTCAATACCTTGTACCTGACATGAGAAACCTTTAGCTATTAACAAAGCCTTAAAATTTATAATATATCCATCACCATCCCTCTTTTTCTTGAAAATATTCTTACAGTTAACAGGATTCATGTTGGAAGGTAGAGGAACCAACTCGCATGTGCTGTTCTCTATCAAGGAATTGTACTCCTCTTTCATAGATTCCTCCCAATGGAGGTTTCCTTTAGCCTCTATATAATAATGAGGATATTATATAAGTACCATATAACAATAAATAGGAAACAATGGCTCCATGGTAGTAAAATCTTGCGGAGTATCCACAAACTGAGATCTGGTTCTCCATGGATCGGCAGGATCACCCACTAGATCACTTGTTTCCTGAAGAGTATGTTGTTCCCATCATCATCAATTCTCTATACCTACAACTTATTTATAATGATCATAAATATCATATATATAAAATTTATATATTTGATAATAAATATAATCAGAAGAAGTCTCACAAAGTTTTGCATCTAGTGGTAGTGGAGATGGAGGTGTGGACTACTCTAGAAGTACATGTGAAGGACCCTCTTCAAACTTAACACTCCTTTGAATGAATAGTGTATTTGAAGTAGTATATAGTAATATGTATCCCTTCACTCCTTACTTTGATCTTCCATAGATTTCCTCCTATCATAAGGGATCCTAGCCCATGCACATGAACCAAAAATTCCAAAGTGAGTTACTTCTAGTTTCTTCCCACTCCAAGCCTCATATCTAGTGACTACCTTAACTAATTTATGAGGAAATATATTATGGATGTAGGATACTGATCCGTCAGGATTTTTCAAATGACTTATGGTTGAGTTTTTATTTGCATGCATTAATTAACCATTGAGAAACTTAGCGAGAGAACGAGAAAGGAAAAGGAATTATACAGCCATATAAATATATGCAGATCTGAAATGCAATGAAAGACAACAAACCATAATACACAGGTTGATAACGGAGTTCGGCACAACTTTGCCTACGTCTCCGGGCCTTTTCTCTGTGGGGGAGGATTCTTTATTTCTGTTCAAAAGCTCAATAGTACATCATTACAATGCCGAATGGCTTCAAGACTGATCTGGTCATGTTTGCCCAGATCTCTAGAACCCTGCACAAAAAATGGCACGCGAAATGGACGTCCGGAGCTCTCAGAAATGGTCCGACAACATCTCCTCCTCAATGGCTTCCCTGCCTCAAACTGGCTTTGACTTGGCTTCTCCTCAGCATCTCTGCTCTGAATTCTCTCAAACGTTGTGTCCATGGCCTCAAACTGGCCTTGGTTAAATAGTTGGGAAAGTTGGTTGTCCATCTCCAACTTCCTCCCAAAAATTAGGCTCTAAAAATGCCCAATAACTCCCAATTACATTAAAAATGAGTTAATTACATTTAAAAACTCAAAAGTGGTTAAAACCCACTTTATAACCATATAATATAGTTGTATTTGGGATTTAGCCCCCCAAGTCCGGCGCGCGCCCCCTTTGCAGGTCATATGGTGTCATGTGGCCACGCGCTAGCACGGGCCACCCCTTTTGTGCGCTTTAACACCGGTCGCATGGCATATGTGCATAACCGTGGGCTTAAACAAAATCGCCAAGTTCATAACCGTGCTATGTGTAACGGTCTCATGGTAACCGCTGAGTTCCATGGGCCGCCCGCGCTGTTGGCTATGTGGTGAGGTCGTATGTGTGTCGAGGGCTGGGGCTAAGCCCCAGCCCTTTTCCCCACCGGCCAAACTTCCAAACTAATTCAAATAAACTTTCGCCCGTTCCATTAACAAGAACCACCCACCAGAGAGTTGTTTAGCACGAATCCATCGGTCCTTTGCCCACCGGGAGGTCTAGGTTCCGAATCCCGTCCGATCCAAAACTTTTAACACATAACCCAATGAACCAATCCTGGGGTGCCACGTGGCAGCCCGTGATTGGGCCACGTGGCACCCAATCACTTGTCCAATATATGCCACATGTCAACAAATGATTCGACATCTGCCAAACAATAATCGCTTTCCATGTCATCACATGCCTTACGCCCAGTCAGCCTTGCCACGTCAGCTGCTGATGTCACCCGTGCCACGTGTCACCCTTCCAGTGGTGACACGTGTCACTTCAGGATTGGTCCAACCGTATGCTAAAAATGCCAAATCTTCCTGACATGTGTCAGCACCTAGAGCCACCACGTGTCCTGTACAGACCTTCCATGTGTCCTGTACGAACTTTCCATGTGTCCTATACGGACTGTACGGATTGTACGAACAGGTACAGTCAGCGTCCAAAAATTTTGCCTGTTTGGCTTTTCGGACAAAATGCGATATCTTCTTCATACGGACTCCGTTTGACAAAGTAAATATACCACCGGAATCAGGAAGACGAGACGGACGCAATGGTGTTGGTTTCATAATATTCCAAGCACTTTCATTTTTGAGCATTTTTCATGCCCTGTCAGGCTTCTGAATCCGATTTCGGATCAGATACATAGTTGATATCTTCATCCCATAAATGTTTCGGTAGTTCTCTATCCTGCAACATACATTTGGACATCTCTTTCAATGTCTTGTTCTCTCTCTCTGCTACCCCATTCTGTCATGGAGTATATGGAACTGTGTGTTTCAAATCTATACATGATTCTTAAAAAATATTCTCAACATACTTATTCACATACTCTCCTCCATTTTCTATATGAATCTTATTAATCCTCTTCCATGTTTATTTCTCAACTAGATGCTTGAAATATTTAAGACACTCAAAGACCTCAGATTTTAATTTGAGAAAGTAGACCCATGTATATCTTGAAAAATCATCAATGAAAGTAAGAACATGCTTAGCTTTATTGATTGATGGGTGTGGGAAAGGACCTGTAATGTCACTGTGAACCAACTCTAGAAGTGATGATTCCCTCCATTCTTTAGCTTTGTTGAAATTCTCCTCGGGATGTTTGTCTATTATGCAACCCTCGCGAACTCCATTTGTGTATTGAATGTGGGGTAATCCATATACCATTACATCCTTACTAAGATGATATAAATATTTAAAATTCAGATTCCCAAACCTCTTAGGCCACAACCTGGAATCTTCAATAGGATGTGTTAGAAGAGATACATAATCATATTTATGAGTAAAGTGAGAGAAGGTGTACAACCCGGAATGGTGATTAACCTCGCCAATGATAATTTTTGAACCATCTGACAAATTGGAAATAATAATTCAGTCTAGAGTGAACTCCACCTTCTTCCATGAACTTGAATGAGTGATTTGATAGATGGAGAGAAGATTCACTGAAATATTTGAAACATGAATTACATCATGAAATCATCCATGGACTAGATAAACTCTACCCCTATTGCACACCTCTGTAGGAGAATCATCTGCCATGAATATCGGTGGTCCGGAACAAATCTCCAAGTATGAGAAAAGTCTATTTGATGAGGCCATGTGATGGGTAGCCCCTAAAGAAAGAACCCAAGAATTAGGAAAAGATTAAATAGTAAGTAATGCATGATGATTACCTCTTTCTAATGATGGAAGTTTCCTTGCATTATCTAGAATACAATCCTTTAGGTGATGTTTCTCAAGTATTTGTGCCATTAGATATATGGTATCTTTCATGTAATACTTCTTAGGATGGAACCCCCTATTACAATAGGAACATTTTTTCTTCTCTTTCTTTCCTTTTGATTCCTTAGAACTCGAACTCTCATTTTTGGACTTTTGTTTACCTTCCTTCTTGTTCTCTTGGTCCCTCTTACCCGTGTTCTTCTACTTATTCTTCTTTGAACTTCCTTGAGATATACACACATGGGGCTTGCAAATATTAAGTTCCCCTATTTGGATGAGATTTATTTTCTCATGGATAAGTAATTCCATGAAATCATCTAGGGATGTAATATTCCATGTATACCCCATAGCTAACCTTGTAGTATGAAAATAATAAGTGTAGACATAATACTCTAGTCCTAGTTTTGTTAGAATTTAAAAGATTAATTGTTCATCTTTCTTATCAATTCCACAATCCATAACATGAGAAATAAAAATTTTAAACTTAAATAATTAGTCATGCAGGGTCTTGAAATATCTCGGATTCAATTCATTTATGTCATTCTCCAGTTGATGACCTCTTAGATTGCCTTGATTTCCTAGCAAATCCTTCAACTTTGTCCAAACATCGTTAGGCTTCTTGCAAGCATCAACATGAAAGAGGAGATCTAAATATATTCTCAAGAACAATATCTTGTATTATTCATCCATTCTCTTGAATCATTTTGATTTATCTATGGATGAAGTAGGCTCAACCTCAGTCCCCATGGTGATCCTATACAAACCCTTGCTTCCAAGTAGAAGCTCTATCTTGGGATTCCACTTAAAGTAGTTGAAGGGTGTCAATATCACTGAAGAAGATGGATGATCCATAGTTCTCTATGGTATGTCAAATATGATCTATAAACGTTCAATAAAAGTGAATACTCCCTTACAATAATGGATCTTATACCATGTAGGATTAAACCATAATCCAAGACCTAATTGTGAGAAGGAAATACAACAGTAGATAATTGAAAAAGAAATAGAGGAGAGAGAAAAATAGAATCAATATTCACACATAAGAGACTAAGAAACCCACTCTAATTACAATGTATTAATCCTTGATAATGAGTATAATATATAGGATTCTCCACATGAGGAGCAATGCGCACTAGGCTGGGATTTCCATGTGCAATCTCAAGTAAGGAGAAGTAACTTCTCCCAATGGAAACAATTAACTAAAGTCAAAAGTTGTTAATAATAGGAAAAGGTCAAAAATATAGGTGCAAACTTAGTGAGAACTCTACATGAAGTCAACATGTATTCCATAATAGAAAAAATCTCCTAGAATAAGACTAGAGTCCAAGAATCGAACTAGAGTCCTAACTGAGTGAGAATTTGCTAATTATGGAAAGTCACTAAATAAGTGAAGTGAGTTAAATCCAAGTGTTAGATGGGAAATGCACACTTCCCTAGGAGGATAATATTCTTACTCAAGGGTGCTCTATAGCCATGAAATGCTAAATATCTCCTAAAATTAAGGAAATATGAATTATCTCCTAAAAATAGGAATTTTCCTAATTGTGGTTTATGAGCCTGTGGTTTTGGAAACCCATGGTATTACATATCGGAATCCACCAACTAAAAATAGACCTGCTATAAATAGCAGTGCTCCTAAATAGTAGGTGTTGTTCCAGAGTCTGTACTTAAGGCTTAGAAGTACAGTGTCTAGGCATCCGAAAGTGAGTAAAGGGTAGAGAAAGAGAAACGTCAACCTTTAGCAAGGGAAACTAAGGATGATTTCTGTGTTGGCGTTGTCTAGCTTCCAACTATTCCTAGATGTTTATATCCCGTTCAATCGCTGCCCATGATCATTCGAGTTCAACCCGGGTAGTGGTTGTTTTAAAAATAGTATCAAAAAGGTTTAAGGCAATATGTGTTTGATCTGATAGTCCGGGTTCGATATTAGGCTATCTTGATACAGGGACAGTCATGGAGGAACAGTAAAATAAGAAAACCTTAGGGGGAATTTAAGTGTTGTCTCAATTCGGTCGTATAAAATAGAGTTTACGGTTTCAGGGATGAACAAGGGGTGAAAATCAAAGGCCCTTTCCCATAACTAAGTTATACTTTAATAAAATGTATGAGGTGGGAGAAAACATTTAGTTGTCTATCGAGTAAGGCTCCTATCAAGGGAGAATCTCACGTATAAACAAAAGAAGAAAAATGTAAAGAAATAACCCAATGAAGCATAAAATATATGTAGAATTCTGAAAGTGTTGACCGGTCTTATACCTGCTGATAGTTGTTACAGAGGAAAAACAGTGAACAATATAGAAAACCAAAATTATAGCGAAGCATTCATCAGATACAAATATGAAATGAAAGGAAATATGAGATACAAGAAAACAAACTCATAACATAGTCGTGACGGAATTGAGAATCTTCAGATTTGCTTTATATTAACTCTCAAAATGTAAAACCTCTATTACAATCGACACAAAAAGGTCCAACCTTTTTTCTTTCTTTCTATGGTATATTTATACATGTTGGTCACTATAATTGCTTAATTAATTTCAAACAACCAAGTGAAACATAAATTATCAACCCAGGGAAGTCTTTTGTTTCAAAGATAGTTGCGCACTATATATGCTCAATTCCAAAAGAACTTAGTGTTGTAGTAAAGAAATCATTCTATCTAAACTTGCTGAAGTGAACTGAAGCTCTGAATTGTATCACAGGAAAGAAATCTCCCTATTGCAATTCTTTATAGTTCAAATTAAGAATCCTGGATTACATTTAAAATAACATTGCAATGGGTAAGAATGACTATCTTGTAATCAGAGAACAGGACCCTTACTCTCAAACAGAGACTCGGTACTAACACTCTTTTATGAAAGTAATAATGCAGAAAACAATAAGCTCTATCCAACAGAGAACCAAGCACTTAGTTCCTTTCTGTCTAAGCAGGAACCTTGGGCCTTTCTTCTGTTTAGCACACTTGTAAGATTAAAGTCTATAGAGAACAAGGCAGTCTGATTCCTTTCTTTCTAAGCAGGGATCTCTAACCCAGTTTCTGATTAACACGGGAAAAGTAGACAACGAGTAGGATGTTTTGGTTCTTTCCTTTCTGAGTGGGAACCCTTAATCCAATCCCTGGCTAACACACTTGCAGAGGTAAAAGGAAATCTACAGAAGACGAGGTGTAGCAATCCCTTCCTGTCTGAGCAG
>ML814081.1:62598-88352 GCA_009831015.1 Picea engelmannii | reverse complement strand
TTAGGCGACTGTTTATGTCATATAATGCTTCAGATAATGCCCGTTGAAAGGGGCGTTGAGGATTTCACCATATAGATTTTCCAGTAGGAAATAATTTTTTCCTTCGCGAGCCGAGACTCTGAATGGCCCATACCAGAGGTGATCGAATTTACCATGTTTCGCTGCTTCTTCCCTCCTTGCATCCCACCTTAGTACTAAATCACCTGGGAGGAAATCTTTATCCTTTGCTCTACGGTTGACTAATGCCTTCATGTCATCTTGATACTTCTGCATTTTTTCATCTACTTCGACCCTGTGTTGTTGAACCTCGATTAACTGGTTTATCCTCCTGGTGACATGATTAGGTTCCTCTTTCTAATCTTGCCACAATTTCATCACGAGGAGTGATAAATTTATTGGTAACACCGCATCTATCCCATATACCATTTGAAAAGGAGACATTCCAATAGACCTTTTAGTGCCTATGTGATTTTCCCACAAAGCATACTTTAAATGTACATGCCAAGACTTTTTGCTTTCATCCAACACTTTCTTAATTATATTGATCAGGCTCTTGTTAGACAACTCAACCAGTCCATTTCCTTGGGGGTAGTATGTTGTAGAATGACCAAGGATGATATTATACTTTTGGTATAAGCTCATCATATCCATAGACTTGAAAGCCTGGGCATTATATGTGACTATCTTTCAGGGGCAGCCAAATCTTGACAGGATATGGTCTTCTAAGAACTCTATTACCACCGAGTCAGTTTCCCTCTTAGTCGGAATAGCTTCCACCCATTTAGTAAAGTAGTCTGTGGCAGTTAAGATCCACTTGTGTTGGGTGCTAGAATGCAGGTTAATTTCTCCTATGAAATCTAGCCCCCATTATTGAAAAGGGGCTTCAATTTTGACCGGAACTAAAGGTAGCGCTAGGAGTTTTTGTTTACCTGCAAATAGATGACAAGGGTTACAGGCTCAGACTTTGGCGTTAACATCTTAAAAGAGTTTTGGCCAGTAATACCCCTTAGAATTTTGTAAGCTATGGCCCTCCAAGCGTGATGTCCTCCACAAACTCCTTCATGAAATTCACTTATAACCCTTTCTGTTTCCGATTCGACTAAGAAGACCAACAAGAAACCGAGCGGATCTTTCCAATATAGTTGATTTTCGGCGATACAATACTTAACTGCATGAACCTTTAAAGTCCTGGATTTTGATGGTGATAGTTCCTTCGGGCATTTTAGAGTCAGTAGGTAGGATACTATGTTTTGGTACCATTATGATAATGCAAACTTCTCCTCGATCTTAATTGTACTTGTTGGTTCGTCCAGCTCGCTTACGTTCATATTTTCCTCGTATCCCTGTAGGTAGTTTATATCCAGAGCTCTGAGATTTGATTCAGCCAAAAGTTTGTCCAGGCCTTGTCCTTTTATTAATTTAGTAGGTTTGATTTCCAGGTCAAATTCTTGAATCTTGGCCAACCATCGTCCTCTTTTCTCGTCACTGTCTGGTTGTACCAAAATATCTTTCACAGAACTGGTTGGTACGTACACAATGATCTTGGAGTGGAACACATATGTTCTAAATGCCTTCAGTTATTTTACCATGGCGTACGCTTGTTTTTCTATTATATCATATTTAAGTTTTGCGTCTGTGAGGCTCTTGTTGAAAAAGCCGATCGACTGTTCGAAACCCTCTTCGTTCTTTTGGAGGAGAAGCGCAGAAATCGTGTGTTCAGAGGCAAATGAAAAAATAAGAAAGTCTTTCAGATAATCAGGACTTGCCAATACAGGTGCCTCGGATATTACTTTCTTAATATGTGTGAACGACGCTTTGGCTTATGTTTTCCACTTTACTTCGTTGTTCTTTTTCAGCATATATGTGATCAATTTTACAATTTCAGCGAAATTCGGGACAAATCTTCGTAAAAAAATTATTTTTTCTAAGAAAGATTGAATTTCTTTTACATTTATGGGAATGTTTATAGTATCTATTCCTTCAACCCTCTTAGGATGAATCTTAATTCCATCCTTAGATACAATATGACCTAGTAATTTACCCTCTTGCATGGTGAAGTGTGATTTATTGGGGTTTAAGGATAGACCAAACCTGCGGCACTTTTCGAATGTTTGTTTAAGATGTACCAGATGTTCTTCGTCGGATTTGGAGAAGACTGTTAAATCATCGAGATAGATGACTACGAACTTATCCCTCTCTCTGATGAAAGCGATGTCCATAGCGCATTGGAACGTGGCTCCTACATTCATCAAACTGAAAGGCATCTTATCATACATGAACGTACCCCAAGGAGTAGTAAAAGCTATTTTTTCTTTATCTTGTTCATTCATGGCAATTTTATTATATCCAGAGAAACCGTCAATCATAGATATTCTATTCGCCCCAACTACCCTTTCTAGAACATGATCCATTTTAGGCAGCGGATAGTTGTCTTTAAGAGATGACTTATTTAAATTTCTGAAATCCACGCATAGTCTAATTTCTCCACTCTCTTTTTCGGACCGGGACCAAATTCACCACCCAATTAGAATATCTCAGAGGTACTATAATTTTCACCTCCAAACGTTTCTTTACTTCTCTCTCGACCACAGATAATAAAATAGGGTTGATTTGCCTAAGCTTTTGTCTAAAAGGTTTGACCCTAGGTGTTAAAGGTATCTTGTGATCGATCACGGTAGTGTCGTAAGTTCTTAACTCGTCATAAGACCAGGAGAAAACATCCTTAAATTGTCTGAGTAGATCCTTATATTTGTCTTTTATTTCAGGGGGAAGAAGTTTATATATTTTAACCATCCTGGACTCTTCTTTGGTTCCTATGTCACAGTCCTCAACCTCTTCTAGTTGGGGTTGTAAGGTGGATTTTACAGGTATGTCATTTTGATCAAACAGTCTTTCCAGAGGAATCAGTCCTTTCGGAATCTGGTTGCTTTTTAGGACCAACATACGATGATTTGCGATTTTGTCTCAGAAATCTTGAGGATCCTCCCCTTATTGCATGATCCATATCTGGTCATTTTGATTTTCTTGGTCTGCATGAGTTTCGAAAAATTCACCTACTGCTTCAAGAAACTTCTTAATTTGTTCGTCATCCTCAAAAACCTGCCAGTGCTGGATATTATCTGGTATAGATGGTTTGTGTCTTATCTCTATGTGATACTTCAATTTAAAGGTTGTAGGAAGAGTGAAAGTTGAAGCCACTTTAGCTAATGCATCATCATGTAAGTTCTCTGCGCGTGGGATAAAGTGGACATTTACGGACGAGAAAAGGTTTTCCATCAGATCCCAGGCACAATTCCTGTATGATCTTAATCTGGGATGCTTGGCTTGGTACTGTCAATTTATTTGTTTGACTATTAACTCTACATCTCTGTATACCTCTAGGTTATTTATTTTTAGCTTCCTGGCAGCCTCTAATGCTAAGAACAATGCTTCATATTCACATATGTTGTTAGTATAATCTATATCCCATTGTAGTCTGTAAGAAAAAGGAACAACGAACTTTCCTTCGGGGGCCACTAAAAGAACTCCTGCACCAGCCCCTTCACAAGATGAGGCACTGTCAAAAAACATTTTCCAAATACCGGTGCTACACATATCCTCGGTCATGTAACCTGACTCTTCTTGTTCTATATCGTTTTCTTCTGGACAACCATCTAAACCGTCATCAAAAGATAAGATACAATTTCCTAAATCTTGATCTGCAATGTAAATAGGGAAATTGTTCGGATTTTGAGGGTCGCTTACTGTATATGATAATCTCGTCTCTCTGTACAACTGAGTAAATTGCCCACCAAACACAGGAATTGTAGCGAACGTCATATCCAATTGAAGAGAACCCCCCAGCTTGGCTCCCCATGACCTAGACAATAGTAAGCCATACTTAGGGGGAATATCAGCAATAACCACATCCATCAAGATACTCTTAATCGGGACCTGTGCCAAGGTAACTACTAAATCCTTTATCATTCCCATACACTTAACCCTTCTCGAGTCAAAAGAGTAAATATCTCCATAAGGTCTGGTGATCTGGAGACCCAATTTGTCCATAATAATTTTAGGCATCACGTTATGGGAGGCTCCGGAGTCTAACATGCAATTATGTAGCAGTTGATCGTATACATTTAAAGCGATATAAAAGGGAGAAACAATGCCTTTGGCCCCTTCAAAATGTGGACCAAAAGTGATGTTGGGTTTATCATCTTCCAAGTTTAAAACATCAGAATGGCTTTCTAGCTCTGAGACACCTATCACTTTGGTAATCTGCTTCTGATAAACTGGGTTTTTTGCTAATTCTACCAGAGGGATTGGTATCTTAATTTTGTTTATCTCGTTTTCAAAACTGAAAACTCCACTCACCTTGTCTGTTTATTTAGTTGGGACTTTTGAATCCTTCCTTTCCAACTTATTCATCTGGACCGCTTTATTACTCATGGTCTTGGTTGAAGGTGTAATTTTATTAGCGGTTTCGGTTCCTTGTGCTTGGGTCTCAACTTTTCCCACTTCGAAGTCTTGTGTGCTTACTACTTTCGCTTTGCTGTTAGGCAATAGGGTTTCTTCCAGAGTAGGCTCATAAGTTTTACCTCTTGGGAGAATTTTCTTAGGTTGAGTAGTTGAAATGGGCTTACTCTTAGATCTCAAGTTATACTTAGGTTGGACCTCAGCCATTATCATGTCGGTTTCTTGTTGAGAGCCACAAAGGTCAGCATGATCTCTTTCTTCACCCTTAACCGACGGTTGTTGAGTGTTTATAGATTTTTCATAATCTTCTCTAGTCAGATACAGTTGTGTGCAATCATCACCAAAGTTCATGACATCATTATCTGAATCTCCAAAATCTTGGAGATCATTCACTCCTATAAAATTTTCGTTCTTTAGGGGAGCTTGTATTTTTTGATCTTCGTTTTTTATCTGTCTTTGCTGGTTCAGGGGGTTGGGGTTCCTCTTGAAATACTTTTTGGCGAAAGAATTAGCTTTGGCATGTTCTATCTCCATTATGGATATTTTATTAGATAGTTCCTTAATTACCCTGGCCATATCATCTACTTTGTCATCTGTGTATCTATTAGACCCTGACGGCCCTGCTTGTTCTCTAAAGCGTTTAGTTTCTCGGTTTCCCATTTCCACTTTAGATTTAAGCTTACCAGAAGCCATCATATTTGACTCAATTTCTATAGCGTCATATTGCATTCGGTTTAGAGTGGATCCCCTTATTTCTCGCAAAAGGAGTGCAAAATCCAGTTCGAAAGCCCCAGTGGAAGTTACTTTGGCCGCGGGTTGGGACGGTTTAACCTCGGCTAGGATTTTGTTATACAGCTTGTTGAATATTTGAATAAACTCCATAACTTTTTCTGAATTCTTTTTTCTTAAAGAACCAAACTCGGTTAAATAATATAGGTGGTCCTTTCTTTCACCCCATTGTCTAAGGAAAGCATCTTCCAAGGCATCATAAGACAAGATAGATGCTGCAGGTAGACTCCGAAACCAAGTTCAGACCTAGCCTTCGAAGGTTTGGACAAGAATCCTCGAATACACGTCCTCATGTTTGATACCTAGGATGTCTGCGAATTGATCAAAGAAATTTATGTGTTCTGTTGTGGTCAGATCTCCTTCCCCAGTGAATTTTGGCAAAATTTTTATATAATTTTCGGGAAGGTCATGAAGAGGAATGGGAAATACCAAGGGAGCATATCTTGTTGCCACTTTTTAAAACACTCTGGGAGGGGGGGCAGGACCTTGGCCTCCATCTCCTCCTCCATGAGCTCCTCCCCCTCCTCCTCTGATAACCCCTCCACCTCCTCCTCCGGCGGCTGCCATCGTTATTAGTGGAAAGTTGTAAAGGGGGTTTTGAAAGATTAAAATTGAATCTTTACTTTCTTCGCGGGGTGAAAAATCTGAGGAGGACTGGTAAGGGATGTGAGGGATTGGCTCTTTGGACTGGCAAGAGATGTAGTTAGGGGAACCAACGGGTGTGGAAGCTATATGTGTGAAATATTCTTTGAGACTGTGTGGAGTCGCAAAACTCAACTGAAGAGTCGATGATATATCTGCAGTATATAAATTTTCTGCGGGACTTTTTCCTTTATGTTCTGTAGGGGTTATCGGAGTAGTTTCTCTTATAACTTCAGAGTAATTCAAGGTTAGATCCTTAGTGTCAAAGAGAGGGTTGCATGAACTCGAAGGTTCGGAAGAACTTTTGGTATTCAGTTGTGGGTATTTAGGATGATAGACTACAGGGGTCGTCTTAAGAGATCCTCTCGTCTTTAAAAGTTTCTCAGGGTCGGTAACGGGTGTGGTTTGTTTCCCATCTAAGTTTTGCCTGGTATTCCTTCATCTGGATGCCAGCTTATTAATCGTGGAGTCACCAAGTGAAAGATTGGAAAGCCTTTAAAATATGTGCACTCTTTGTTCACTATCAAAGGGTGGCACTTTCAACGAAATAAATGTCATTTACCCAGGGAAAAAGATTTCATAACTTCAGTCCCCGGAAACGACGCCAAAAAGACGTTGTTCCAGAGTCTGTACTTAAGGCTTAGAAGTATAGTGTCTAGGCATCTGAAAGTGAGTAAAGGGTAGAGAAAGGAGAAACGTCAACCTTCAGCAAGGGAAACTAAGGATGATTTATGTGTTGGCGTTGTCTAGCTTCCAACTGTTCCTGGATGTTTATATCCCATTCAATCGCTTCCCATGATCGTTCGAGTTCAACCTGGGTAGTGGTTGTTTTAAGAATAGTATCAAAAAGGTTTAAGGAAATATTTGTTTGATCTGATAGTCTGGGTTCGATATTAGGCTGTCTTGATACAGGGACAATCATGGAGGAACAATAAAATAAGAAAACCTTAGGGGGAATTTAAGTGTTGTCTCAATTTGGTCGTATAAAAGAGAGTTTATGGTTTCAGGAATGAACAAAGGGTGCAAATCAAAGGCCCTTTCCCATCACTGAGTTATACTTTAATAAAATGTATGAGGTGGGAGAAAAAATTTAGTTGTCTATCGAGTAAGGCTCCTATCAAGGGAGAATCTCACGTATAAACAAAAGAAGAAAAATGTAAAGAAATAACCCGATGAAGGATAAAATATATGTAGAATTCTGAAAGTGTTGACTGGTCTTATACCTGCTGATAGATGGTACAGAGGAAAAATAGTAAACAATATAGAAAACCAAAATTCATTCACTATAGTATAGGTTGTACTAAATTATAGCGAAGCATTCATCAGATACAAATATGAAATGAAAGGAAATATGAGATACAAGAAAACAAACTCATAACACAGTTGTGACGGAATTGAGAATCTTCAGATTTGCTTTATATTAACTCTCAAAATGTAAAACCTCTATTACAATCGACACAGAAAGGTCTAGCCTTTTTTCCTTCTTTCTATGGTATATTTATACAGTTTTACAATAAGATGGAATCTCAATCGTTGCAAAATTTTCAGTTATGATAGGGAGGAGAGAAATTGTTCCATTTCTTCCTCTCTGTCTTTATTTGGTGCCAGAAGCTTGTCCTCGTGCATGCTCGGTACAGGTGACACATCTTTCCACCAGCCAAGATATCAGCCTTGATAGTTCTTCTTGACAATTGGCTTCAAAAGAGTAACAATCTTAGGCTAATTGCGGTAACCTTTCTTCCATCTATCTGTCTATGATGTCGATAGCACACAATTGTACACTTGGTTTAATCATACATTTATCTATTTGGACTATGTCTGCCATAGTCACTTGTGAGATCTCGGCTAAATCTCTTTCCTCTTTTTCATTTAAATCAAGTGAGATTTTCGCCATATTCATTTGAATCAATGCCTTGACATTACCTTCGCTATCAATGCCTAAAAGATTACCGTCTATAGAACTAAAAGCCTCTTCTAAGGATTTCGTTACTCTCTTGGCTTGCATCTTACCTTCTAAGATGTTGTTATCCCATTCTTTTAATAGAATATTTCCTCTGGTCTGCTCCGAAATGGGAAACCTGGGAGTACTTCCCAATTCCCTGCTGGTTGTAGCTATCACAGCCTCTTGAAAAGCGACCCGTGCTGCTCTAGCTTCTCTTTCTCTAACGGATAAATTTTCCAAAACTTGATTAACGAGTAAGAATTTGTCTCGAATCACCTCTACCTTGGCGAGTAAATTTTGTTGGGCCGTAGAAACACTGCTTCGAATCTCCGTCGCCTGGGACTGGAACATCCTGATATTTATAACTTTACTTTTGGCGATTTCCACTCTAGCCTGTAGCTATTCAATCAAGTCTTTTTGCTGGCCCGCTTGTATTTGACCATTCTGAACCACCATCTCTGCTTGTTCGAGCTTAGTCTTGAGCAGCTCTATCTCACTTTTATCAGCCAACCTTGCTTGCTCTATCCCTACACTCACTTGGTCCTTGGCAGCCTCTACTGTTGTGGCTAGTCTGGTTTCTAGGGTTTTGATGAGGAAATTTTTTCGTTTCAGCTGGTTTTTCAAAACCCCGACTGAAAATTGATTTGCTGTGGCATATGCCCCTAATGTCCCAGTTATTTCCGTCGCGAACTGTTCATTCTTCTTGTCTATTCCATCAGTCAATACTTTGTATTTCTTGGCTGTCGATTCTCCTTCCTGATAGAATTCTCTCTTTACCACTTCCTTTCTCTTCTTATCAAAGAAGAAATCATTTGGAGGGAGATCTTCCACCCTTATAGGCCTCAATTCTTCATTTAAGATCCACCCTGCGTCAATATTTCCCTGATTTGACTGCAAGGGAGTAATGGATGTGATAGGATCTCCGATTTGCTTCACTGATTGCCCCGGAGTAGTAATCGGAGTCTACTTTTTCGGTGGGTCGGGAGTCTTTATCTCTACTTTCGAACTCTTAGTTTTATCTTCCCCGGCATGGTGTTTTTCTTAACCGAGTGTCGCATCTTTGGAGCCTTCAGCATCTTTTTGTTTCACCTCTGTTGTACTCAGATTCTCACCCCGTAATACTACAGGAATACAACTGCGTCGATGTTCTTGGAATTTCAGAACATCGGCCCTCTCTTCAGGTGCCAGGGTTTGTATCTGATCCAAAATCTCTACATAAGATCTTGCGCCTAGGAAAATGTCATCCGAGGGTGAATTTTCATGTTCGAATCTCTTGAGTCTGCAACTGGCCAAATGATTACTCACGACCCTTTGCGGATCATGCTTCCTGAATTCAATAAGGACCAATTTTAGGTCTTCCAGGGCTGCTGCCTCAGCTTTAGCATGCCCGAAATCTAACAAAGAATATGAATTTAAATGAACAGGAAAAGGTGGCCATACCTTCTTTCACTATCCCTTAAGCTCCTTGCTTATTCCACCGATTACTGTTTGTCTAGCAACCTCACGACAAGCCAGCTTGTCAAGGATGAATAATGGCAATGCATGCGGGGGAACAGAAGCTCGGAAAACTTTGAGGTATGAGAATTAAGCTTCTACATACCAGTCATCTATACTGCTCAAATTCATCACTATATTGTCCGATATCCTGGGTGGCGGGTGTCCAAAAATAGTGACATACAGCGGTACCATTACCCAGTTAAAGATTTCATATACGAAATCTGTCGCTTTGTTTTCCCACAATTTTGAATGATAGACGTGGATGGGCTCATCCTATGCTGGAGTCCAACACCAGCTCATTAAGGGAAAGGGTTTTAGAAAGCACATGGTGTCCATAATGTATGCGGACATAAAAAATGAATAAATGTTTCCACTGTCTTTCTGCGCCCGATACTCTGTAACCCGACTAGTCAAGCTATCAAACAACATTTTTGCCCAGTCAAAGGAATAGCCTTCGGTGACTTGATGTATTAGAGGCACCCATTGAAGAAAGAAATGTGAGGTGTCCTCTCTCCCGTATAATCTGCAAGTCATCATAGCTATATACTTGAACTGTGGTTCCAAGGAAGCTATTGAATATATACCATTACTGTCTGCCCTGAACTTCGCAAGGTGCGAAACCCAATCTCTAATTAAGCTGGACATAGTCTTGTCATACTGCACACATTCCTTCTGTTTGAACTTCTCTAAGAATTCAGCATCATATGTAAGGTCGGACACGGTGGGCAACTTGTACATAGCTTGTATTTGTTTGGGTCTGAAAGTCCCGATGGTGACCTTCTGCTCATTGATGATGGTTCTGGTTGGTATGTCCACATGGTCTAATGCCCACCAGACCATATCATAGTAAGGGAGAAGTTGTGGCCTGGTTGCTACTTTATGCATTCCCGATTGAACGACAATCTTATATTTGGTGGTTATGTCGTCTTTTTCATTGTCACTGGAATCATCAAAATAATCCACTAATTTGGCCTGTAGAACATCAGAAACGAATGACCAGTTCGGGACAGATTCGACACTTCGAGGTGAAGTATCAGCGATGTTGTCCGAACCTTGTCCTAAAACCTCAACGTTGGCTTTAGACGCTTTTCGCCGGGCCATGATGGGAGATCCTGCTTTAGCTCTTCTACGATAAAAATATGTATACATATAGAAATTAGCTCGCTGCAAAAGTGTGCTCTGCATAATATAGAAATGAATTTTTTATAATGAATAACAACTCTATATATTCAAAAACTCGGTACTTTTTAAGATCAGATCGGTCAAATCACGCTTAAAAATAAATTTAGCAATAAAAACCCAATCTTTATTTGTCGATTCGCCTTGTTTCTAATTAATGCCATAAATTTTGGTGGTTCGAAATGTCAGTTGGCGTAAGGAAGAATTAAGACTGCCTCGTAAATAGTGCATGCATCAAATCATGGGAGATACTGGTTTAGCTCAATTAATCCAGTTTTACCAAAGTTAATTAATCTTTCGGTACTCGTTGTATCGGGAATTTTTTCTTTAACCCTTTGAACCTCTAACACCCGAAATTGCGATGATTGACTTTGGTTAATAAAAACGTAATTGTGATTAGGCGCTTAATTAATTACATAATTATTTATATCTCCATATCGCGACTCGGAGCTTCGAAGGTATAGCTTCCGGGAAGTTTGCATGCTGAGTTGTGAAATTGTGAGATCGCGATGATATGTTTTAATTAAAAGGGAGGATAAAATCGGATTAAGTGTTTAATTAATTATGTTCATACCTTTATCAGGACTTCGTGACTCGGGGCTTTGACAGTGTATCTTTTTAAAAGAGAACACACCGAGTTGCGAATTTCCGACAGAACTTAACCACGGCTAATCTTTTACCTTTAATCTTGACACGAGTTACTAAAACAAGAAATTCGTGGTTTCAACTATCGGGGTTACGACAGTAAGACTTTTGGATTTAGTAAATGCCGAGACGTTAAAACCCGATGATGTTTAACCATGACTTAGGAAAATTTTACTCTCATTACTGACATGGGTAAAATTTTAAAACGATTTCGCCATTTCGTTGTTCGGGACTTGTGAACTATGTTATCTATAGCATCCGACATATGAAATCCCGAGGTAGAACAAAGGAGGGAAAAATATTTGACAAAAAGTAGAACTCGCCTCGAGAGTAAAATAACTATCACCGCTCGCATGATAAGACTTCAGAGATTTTGAAACCACAGATGGAAAATACGAAAACCATCTTTCAATTTTGAGCATTAAGACATGAAATTCGAGACAGGCTAGAAAAAACAAAGGCGGCTCCAACAGTAGGAAAATGGGAAAAATGAGTATGTCACTAAGTATGTAGTTGAGCATGTACCCCAACAATCAACATATTGCACTTTTAATGACTAAGGGAGACGTTCATTTCTTCACATCTTTTGAGAAATATATCAATATTGGTTAATTCTTCATGAAATTTTTTTCCATAGGGTGTGAATTCGTCCATGTAGATTTCTACTATGTCATGGATGAGATTTGAAAAGATGTCAAGTACAACCTTTGGAAAGTGGCTAGAGCATTGGATATACCAAATGGAAGGACCTTATAGGAAAAGGTACCCTAGGGGTAGGTAATGGTAGTTTTATATTGATCTTTAGGGATGATTTGTATCTGATTGTGCCAACTAAATCCATCTAGAAATCAGAATTACTCATTTCCTGCTAAGACATATAGGACTTGGTCAATAAAAGATGAGGAAAAATTATCTTTCCTAGTATATTTATTCATCTCCATGTACTCTACACGTACCCTCCATTTCCCATTCTTAATTAGGACAATGACTAAGGGTCAAACCCGTTGATCACTATCAAAAATTGGGTAGATGAATCCAACATCTAGGATTTTTTGCAATTCTTTCTTAACAATGTCTTTGAATGTAAGATACATTATTCTCTGAGGATGCATAATTGATTTATTTTCCTATTTAATGTATATGTGATGGGTGCATAAGGATGGGTGGATGCTCTTTATTTCCCTATAGTCCCATGAAAAGGTTTCAATGTGCTTCTTAAGAATAGAGATCAATTTCTACTCTTGTTTATTACTGAGATTAGTGCTGATTTTTAGTTTTTTAAAGGGGAATATTTCTATGGTTTTAACAGTATGATTATTAGCTTAAAAAATAAATCATTATGCCCATGATTTACTTTCTTTATCATCATATGTTATAGGTTTTAATTTATCATTTATGCCATATATCCTCACATCAATAGGGTATTGATTTTGTAGGAAATTTGAGATGAAAGTGTCTATGTCACCTTGATTGTTGGTTGGGGATATGTTTATGGTGAAAATGGGGTAAATAGTGGTCTGAGTTAGTTCCTATTCCTCTTGTTCTACCTACATTGGAAAATATTCTTTCATTAATGGATGAGTAGGGGGGTAAAGAGCAAGTTGTTTTTGGGAATGGCCATTAATAAGTGCCATGTTTTCTACTCTACAACCAGTATATGCATATGTTGTTTCTATTAAGGGTCTTGCCAAGATGAGAGGATATCCATTAAACCTATCTTTGGGTTGGAGAACTAAGAAATAAATGGGATACTCCCAAGAATAAACGAAGACTATAATGTTTTCTATCATTTCTTGAGGTTTTACTGTTGACCTATCTACAAGTTGAAGAATAATAGATGTATGTCTTAAGGATCCTTAGAGGTTTACTCTCATCATGGTATCTTTAGTCATGAAATTTAATGTTTCCCATAAATCTATCAAGATACTTTGGATCAAGTTTTTGTCAATTTGTACATTCACTACAGGCATAGGGCCTTCACTCAGTGAACATGTGGGATAGCACGTGAATTTATGGGATATTAAATAATACCCATATTTTTACTAAATATTGATAAATAAATCCAAAAATCCTTTTTTGAACCCCCCTCCCAATACACCTTTCCAATAAAAAAACTCCCTATTTTTACTATGTATCCCTCATTTTTACTAGATACCCCTTTTTATAACTATTAATACCTACAGTATAATGAATTAATTTGTCAAAATTTAAAAACCCGACCTTTATGAATGAAAGTGATAAGATATTGGTAAACAAGGTGCAACCCCCATGACTACAAGTCTACGGGGATCCAAATACTTAGGAACAACTAGCCTCCAAATCATGATATATGATAATGTCTTATCAGATATGAATGTTTTATTTATGCATAACTAGATCTATATCTATGTAGTAGATTAATGATGCGGAATAAAGACTAATGTTACATTGAATAGTTTATTTTGCAATATGTGTCACATTGATGCTGCATAATTGAAGTTTACATATTAATCAAGGGAAAAGGGACAAATAATATGACACACAAGGTAGATAATTAGGAATGAACATGATTATAGCTTCCCATCCCCTCATACCTTCATAAACTTGGTTCTTGTAGCCTCAATAGATGCCTTGGATGAGACTTCACTTGCATGTAGGGGATGTCGAAAGGGCTGATATATGAAGGGTTTTGTTGGTTAGATAACTTGAACCAAGGATCTTACAACTACTCTCCAATAAATGCTTCCATTGTCGGGACTTGGAATTTGTGATTGAGGGAATGTTTTGGAGGTTGACTAAGAAAGAGATCATTGAATGGATAGAAAGGAAAGAATGATAATTTTCCCAAGGATAGAATAGAAACCCTCAGATGAGAGATGATAAATGGATGCAAAGGTATGTGTACACAGAGATGCATGAGATTTTCTTTAGTGAATTTCCTATTATCTTAACTGAGTGGTTAGAAAGATTAGTGGAGAATATTGGAAGGTAACGAACTGCAGCACCGAGGAACTAGACTCCTGAATTGGTAGGATAGTTGAATTATGTAAGTAATAATACTTCTGGTTCAGTTGATTTCTGGTTGGACAACATACTATGGTGTTATATTATGAAATTTGCAGTGGATTGTACCCATTCATACAGTGTTGCAGAGATGGATTTTTTTAAGGGTTCACACAGAAGGTTTATGAAAGAATTGGATACCTGGATAAAGATGGTGTTGTGCGACGAGTGTGTGATGATGATGGAGTTTGATTGCTAAGGGGATTAACACACATAGGGGAACTGGGGTATAACCAAAGGATATTTTGAAGGTAGTAAATAATGAAGGAAGAAATGAAGAAGGAAGTGAGGGACTAAGGACATAGAGAAATGAAGAAGGTGTATCAAAAGAGGAAGATGAGTTTGGAGTATTGCGTAGTGGAAGAAGGTACAAGAGGTTGAAGACTAGGGTTTAGAAAAGAGATATGTGTAGTTAGTTTGATAGGAGAGAACTTTGCACAATAGTCCATATCGTAGAAATACCGCAAATAGAAGGAGAGGAAGAGGACCCTTAGTGTAGTCCTATAATAGAAGAACCGATAAGTCCTACTCAGACTATATCTTATGTCGATTACACGACCCTGTTTGCATCACCTAAATCTGAGGTAATAGTTGAAGAGTTATAAAAAAAACTTGTAGTTAGCAAAGGAATACAGAGTAGCAGTATCCAGAGTAGTGGAATTAGTGCACCGATTCAGATTCAACCAACATCGCCGAGGGGAGGTACTACAGAAAACAACATGGCAAGGTTAGAAAACAAACCGAGACCACCTAATTTCTAGGCAGTTGGTTCGGAGGAAGAAAAAAAACATCTATTTGTATGTGAGACAATTTGGGCCGTGAAGAATGTCTAGGATGAGGAACTTTTATAGGTCATGCATTAGTCTAGTATATGAGACTGTAGAGTACCACACCTATGGGACAAACAAGAACTTTAGTAGAAATTAGACAATCATTGTTGAAAGAGTTCAATAAGACAAAGTTTGAGTCGTGGTACATCATAGAATTGAAGGAAATCAAACAAGTGCAGAATGAGTCAATTTGGGACTATGATCAAAGATTTAAGGATTTGATGGGTAGATTGACATTGTAGATCATTGATCAACACCAAAAAGAATGGTTTGTTGTAGGAATACTACCACACATTCACAAGTCATTGATTCAATATAAGGCTGGGTCACATCCTAAAGCTTTCGATACTACAATAAAACTTGAAGCATATCCCATAGGGGATGGCGAGAGGATGGAACAATTCCATACATAGTCATCTTCCTTAAAAATTCAATTAGCATAGCTTAGAAAAGGTAAGGATAAGAGGGAACACGTTTGGTGTACCAAGTGTAGGACTGAAGGCCATGATAAGGACGAATTCCCATCATTTCCATAGTATTTGGAAACTGGAGTACTAAATCCACTACCAAGAGCAGAATACTATGAAATATGTAAGAAATTGGGACATCATCTGACTGAGTGTACATTACTATAGAAATACCATAGTATGCCAAGAAAATTATTTTGTAACTTTTGCAAGTCATTTGGGCACGAAGAGAAGGATTTCCACACATTTTATTTGATGAGAGAGTGCACTTTAGATATGTATAGAATTCAGGAGGAAAATGTTGAGACAGAAGGAGATGGTCCACAATATAACAATCATAAAGGATTTAATCTAGGAAACCCAGGAGGATTTGGCAGGGCTCGAGGCAGAGAAAATTTTGGTAGAGGTGGTAGAGGACCAATAATGTGTGACAATTTTAATCAATTGAGACACTTAGCTTAGAACTGCTTGAATCCCTGCACAACATGCACATACTGTAGATCATTAGACCATCCAACAAAATACTATCCTCAACTACTTATGAAGTGGAAGGAAAGAGGGAATCAAAACAATTTAATCTTCTAGGTCCTTCATTGTGTTTGTCAGCTGATATCATCTATACATTTTGATTTGGATTGCTCATAGGAGATAGAACAGGGGATGATGTGACAAATGGAGGGAGGGAGGTTGAGAAATGGGTGAGGAAATAAATAAGACCTATGCTGACATTTGACCCTCAACAAGAAAATGAGACATATCAGAGGGAAAGAAAAGAGATACTAGGACTATATTGGGTAGTGTCAACATCATTTGCACCTCCTGTATGTGATCGTAGTATACCAGAAAATCCACTGGAGAAGGTTAGTAATCTGAGAGAGTTTCTAAGAAGTTTCATAGAACTCATGAGAGATTAAATTTTGTTGAGTGCATTATGCAACATTATTGATCATTTCACACAATAAAGGGAAATTCCTTCCACACAGAGGGTAGTGAATCAGGTACTGTGAAGAAAGAGGACCAACAAACAGTTTAGATTAACTGTGCAGATTAGGGAATATTATCTGGATAATGTTATTTTAAACTTGGGTTCTGATATAAACATGTTCACAAACTAGTAGACATTGGAAAATCATGGGGAAACCCAATTTCATTTGGTCTCATGTCTAGTTAACATTTAAAAAAAAACACAAGATAATACCATTTGGTCGATTGACAAGAGTACATGTAAATATAGATGGTGTGCACAGTATAGTAGATTTCAAAGTCATTGAAATCATGGATGATAGTTATCCATATCCAACACTAATGGGACTTGAATGGACCTTTGAAAATCAAGAAATTATTAACCTGAAAAGGAGGGAAATGATATTCGAGGTAACATACTTGAAGGTTACTGCACGATTGTATTTGACATAAGGGAAGAGGTATATCAAACTAGGTATAGGGTGTTAGCACATATTCTTGTAGCGAAGTGTTTTCTCTTTAGTTTTGGCCCTTGGATGACCAAGTGCGAAGAAGGGGGGCTTAAAAAATCCCACAAATGTGTTTCAACCAAAGTCGGGGCACGTTCTGCTAAGGCGCACATGTATCGGGACCGGGGAGAGTGCTACTTCCGGTATTTTGAATTTGAGAAAGACGCGTAGGAGATCTGGGTCATCCAACCAAAGTGACATGTGGCACACAATTAGAATTTCATGATTTCATGAGGTGTAGCGATCAAGGAACAAAGTTTTAAAACTTGCGAAATGTGGAATCGCAAAATGATCTGAGTTGTCCTTCTCAGCAGGACGCATGGCACACGATTAAGCATTTCATGATTTCGGGGAATGGAGCAGTCAAAGGGCTGAGTCGCGAGGAATCGTGAAGAATGAAATCATGAAATGATCAAGGTCATCTGATCAAATAAGGGCGTGTGTCAGATGATCAGAGCGTCACAATTTCATGACTCGTGGTTTTGAGCATGGAATACCTCATGATTTCACGAAACGCCAAATCACAATGCACTTGAGAGTTGGGCTCATGGTCTCAGCATCTGATCACATGGAAAGTAGGTCTAGAAAGAGGGGCAAGCTCTCATTGCATAGTCAATGTTTCGTATTGTCAGGGAAAAGATCATGGCCATCCATTTTGAATCAAGTCTGACCATTGATCCAGATGAGTCATTTTGTGGAAACGAGCATCGGGATATTTGAAGACAAGGGGAGTGAGAAATCACGAAATGTGAAATCCCAAAATTTCATATGGATAGGCACAAGGTCAGGGCCTATGGTCATGTGGTCATGTGGGGAAATGAAAGGAGCTGCGCAAGGGATCAAAGAACCTGAATTGGTTACAGAGAAAGAGTTGTCTGGCCTCGGGATACCATAATTGACTCGAGAGAGTCATGAGCCTCCCTGGAGTATTCATGGGTGTCAGGGCTCCATCCCGATCCTGATACAGTTAGTTAATGGTGGTGGGAGAGGTAGTTGAAACCTCGTTTCATCCCATAAATGAAAAGAATGGAGGAGTTGACCATGGAAGATAGAGTTTTCATCCCGCGGTACCCCTGCGAGTGGTTTTTCTTGCAATCCCATACCGATCCAAGATCGTGTCTTACATAAGAATGCAAGTGTGGTATGACAGAGGAATATGCATACACCAAGCCTTGAACACAGTGATCA
Organism: Picea engelmannii; assembly: GCA_009831015.1. Taxonomy (NCBI): domain Eukaryota; kingdom Viridiplantae; phylum Streptophyta; class Pinopsida; order Pinales; family Pinaceae; genus Picea; species Picea engelmannii. The sequence continues at coordinate 70,201 of ML814081.1, read as the reverse complement.
GAGTGTGCTTCTGTAGGGGGGCGCTTTTCTTTGAGTATACATACTTAGTTTTTATATTTTGTAATGGTCGATGGTAGAGCAATGCTCCCAGAATTGTAAAGTTTTAATGAACTCTCTGGTTATCTAGTTATGTATATGCCTTTGAGACTTCTTGTTTAATAACAGTCATCTTTCTTACTCACTCTTTCTTCTCTCCAATGCTGAAAGAATTCATGATTCAATGTTTCACTTGAATTATTGTGTCTACATTATAATGAAAGTTTGATTATAGTGTTGTCATAGTTCCTTTCATTTTCTTTGACATTTAAATTTGAGAAGTTCTTGTGTTTAAATCGTTCCTCCTTGGGCTGCCCAAAGACTTTATGTCCTCGGCAAATATTTACATTTTCTCACCGAAGTCTTCCTTCTACTCACCCTTACTACAACTTACTATCTGAAGTTAAACTAAGACCTCACCTGCTTGTTCTTTCCAACCCATTTTTATGAGTTGGAACGATACCATCCCAAGTCTGCATCCATTAGACCATCTTTAAATCTATTCATTGTGACATACAAAATAATGGGCATCAGGCTTACCTCTTCCGCAATCCAGAGGTGACTTTTGGTGCTAACATTTTTGGCATCGTTACCGGGGAAAAAAATGAATATTTTCCCTGGGATTGAACGACAAAGCTTACTGGTTTTGAATGTGCATAAGAACTTAGTACATTGAGATTGTAATTGTGCACTTGGGGACTGCATTGTTTCAGCTCCACTGTTTCAGTGGAATTGTGCCTAGATACATCTCATTGCCCCTGGGAGAACACAATGATCGGATCTAGTCTTTGATGGTGAACAAAGACCAGACACATTCATTCTGCATATCATTCACCTAGCGACTCCATGGTTAAAGAATCGATTGGTGAATCCACTGGTTCAAAATGGACAAAATCTTGGCTCAGAGGTTTGCTCCTTTTGATTTTTCAGTTGTTCCTGTTTTTCCTAATGTCATCCCTACTCTAAATGAATGGGGTGATTATTTTCCCATTTTTAGAGAGCGTAAAGAGGACAACCTTGCTCAGCATCTTCATGAGTTTCATGACCTCATGCATCAGTGGGAGATACATCATGAGGATGTATTAATGAAAATGTTCCTATTCTCATTAGCAGGGGATGCCCATGAGTGGTATCAATCCTTGCCCCCTGCTAGAATTTCCTCCCTGGAATAGTTTCATGTAGCCTTTAATAAACGTTGTCAAAGGTATTTTTCCTCTGATTTTATCTGTCATAACTGTTGTAAGAGATGTGATGACCATGATCAAGATATGGTTGTTTCTTATGAAATCTATGAGAATGAAAGCTGCGAGGAGGAAGAAGATGCTTTGGGTGAAGTTATGGAACTGGTAAAATCTCTCACTGCCAAACTAGAAAGGTTGGAATCTGAATACAGTGAAGAGGATTTTCCAGTCCTTGAGGCAGATGTTCTTGGCAGCTCTTCTAAAGATGATAATGAAGATTTCATAGCTGTTGAGGCATTAGTTTCTTCCTCTAATGAGCCTTCTATATAAGATTTAAAGGAATAAGACATTGTGGAAGAGGATTTTTCTATTTTTCTTCATGAGATTTCCCATGATGTGTTTACATTTGGGATTGAAAATTAGGATCAGGAGATCATTCCATTTTTGCAAGATGGGGGAGTTTTGTGATCAACCGTCTTCGATGATTATTATGGTGAGGAGCAGTAGAGCCCCACATCATAGTTTGCTGACCAAAGGAGAATTCAGCCTGTATATGACAGCTACGAATCAGATTCTGAGCTGGATATTCAGGATTTCCAAGAATAGACTGCAGAGTCGTATCCTCTGTTCACTAATGAAGAATATTATGAGGAAATCCTCCATCCTTGGCCTGCAGAAGATGGTGAGTAGCAGATTGAAGAGAAGAGATTTCCCACGGGTCTTGTTTATGATGATTATGAATTTGACCCTTGGGAAAGCCATGAAGAAGAACCAGAGGAGCAACAGAAGGGGCGGTTTATCTCCTATCCAGATCCTGTAAGTGAGTAGGCATCATGTGAAATCAATCAACCTACATCAACTTCTTATTTACCTGCACTCTCTAGAGACATTCAGCCATGTGTGAGAAACTTTGTAGCAGAGGTAGCTGTCTGTGATAAATCTTATGGAGTTTGTCGCTTGGCCTATGAGCCTATGAAGAAATACATGGAGTTGTATTCCCTTCATGTTTTGAAGCCGCTCAGCTTTATCCTAAATCCAACATTAGGAGGAAAGCTGAAGAATGTAATCGTTCTGTTGTCACGGTTGCATTACCTATTATCAATCATCGATAGAGTGAAGGAGCTTCCAGTTAGGAAGTTACTTGAATGGATATGGTGGAAATTTTCTTTCAACTAGCACCATGTATTAAAATCAATTAGTTTGGGATGGTACATAAATAAGCTCCTTGGAACATGTGTGTTTTGTTTTTTTTTACTTATAGGACTGTATTTTTCAACATGATGTTTTGGGGCTCGACTCCATAGCCCAATAGAAGGAAACTAGAACTGCAAAAGGAGATATTATAGCCTCGCGGGGAGGACTCTATCCCCCGTGGAGCCTAATGTTAGCAAATATTCTTGCAAGGGAGTGTTTTCCCTTCATTTTTGGCCCTTGGATGACCAAGTGCGAAGAAGGGGGGCTTAAAAAACCCCACAAATGTGTTTCGACCAAAGTCGAGGTGCATTCTGCTAAGGCACACATGTATCGGGACCAGGGAGAGTGCCACTTCGGGTATTTTAAATTTGAGAAAGGCACATAGGAGATCTGGGCCTTCCAACCAAAGGGAAATGTGGCACGTGATTGGCATTTTGTGATTTTGCGAGGTGGAGCGATCAAGGAACAGAGTTTTAAAACTCACAAAATGATCTGAGTCGTCCTTCTCAGCAGGATGTGTGGCACACAATTAAGAATTTCGTGATTTCGGGCAATGGAGTAGTCAAAGGGTCGAGTCGTGAGGACCTGCGAAGCGTGAAATCACAAAATGATCAGGGTCATTCGATCAAAGAGGGGTGCATGTCATCTGATCTGAGTGTCACGATTTCATGACTCAGGGTTTTGAGCATGGAATACCTCACGAGCTCGCAAAACGTGAAATCGTGACACGCTTGAGAGTTGGGTTCATGGTCTCATTGTCTGATCACATGGAAAAAAGTTCTAGAAAGAGGGGCTAGCACTCATCACATAGCCAGTGTTTCGTATTATCAAGGAAAAGATCATGGCCATCCATTTTGAATCAAGTCCGATTGTTGATCAAGATAGGCCATTTTGCGGAAATGAGCATCGGGATATTTAAAAACAAGGGGAGTGAGAACTCCCAAAATTTAATATGGATAAGCGCAAGGTCAGGGCCTTCAGTCGTATGGGGTGATGAAAGGATTTGTGCAAGGGATTGGAGAGCCCAATTTGGTTACAGAGAAAGAGCATCCTGGCCTCGGGATACCAGAATTGACTCGAGAGAGTCATGAGCCTGCCTGGAGCATTCATGGGTGTCAGGGCTCCATCCCGATCCTGATGCAGTTAGTTAATGGTGGTGGGAGAGGTAGTTGAAACCTTGTTTCATCCTTTAAATGAAAAGAATGGAGGATTAGTCCATGGAAAATAGAGTTTTCAGCCCGTGGTACCCCTATGAGTGGTTTTTCCTACAAGCCCATACCGATCTGATATCATGTCTGATAGAAGAATGCAAGTGCGGCCTGACAGAGGAAGATGCAGATGCCAAGCCTTGAACACAGTGATCAGAGTGCACTTCTGTAGGGGGGGCGAGTTTCTTTGATTATATATACTCATTTTTTATATTTTGTAATGGTCGACGGTAGAGAAATGCTCCAGAAATTGTAAAATTTTAATGAACTCTCTAGTTATCTGGTTATGTATATGCATTTGATACTTCTTGTTTAATAAAAGTCAGTTGTCTTACTCACTCTTGCTTCCCTCCGATGCTAAAAGAATTCATGATTGACTAATTCACTTGAATTATTGTGTCTACATTATAATGAAAGTTTGATTATAGTGTTGTCATAGTTCCTTTCAGTTTGTTTGACATTTAAATTCGAGAAGTTATTGTGTTTAAATCATTCGTCCTTGGTCTACCGAAAGACTTGATGTCCTCAATGGATCTTTACATTTTCTTAATGAAGTCTTCCTCGTACTCACCCTTACTACAACTTACTGTCTGAAGTTAAACTAAGACCTCACCTGCTTGTGCTTTCCAACCCAATTTTCTAAGTTATAACGATACCATCCTGAGTTTTCATCCATTATACCACCTTTAAATCTATTCATTGTGACATACAAACTGATGGGTATCAGGCTTACCTCTATCGCAATCCAGAGGTGACTTCAGGTGCTAACAGAGGGAATTAAATTGACAACTTGTCTAGTCTAATTGTGTGAATGGATGACTATGTTAACCCCACTACATATGGTGCACTCATTTGGAGAAGCAATAGCTAGTGTGTGTCAAATTCAGGGAAAGGTCTGGAACATTGGAAGCAGAGGATGCATGAAGCATCAACTAGATGATGCGCATGAATAACTTAATCATTGCATTATATTGCAATAAATTTATGTGATAGACCCAAGTATAATGGATTGACCGATATAAGCTCATTTGTAAAGGTGTTCGAGTTTCAGGTACCCAAACAACAAAGGTTGTTGGCAATACATGTTGCATTGAAGGCCACCCCATCCAAATGATGGGATGCACATAAAGAGGGAATGGAAGACTGGTCGCAGTATAGAATACTAATGCAAGTAAAATTTGGTACCGAGTTTGAGTATATTGTGAAGAAGTATATAGTGTAAAGTGATCCAACAGATCATGTTGAGCAGTGAAGAAACATATGGAGATCGATACCAAAGAAGTGTTAAATTTTATCTTAATTATTTAAGTGTGTTATGTATTGTTAAACTTTCGAGTATTAAAACAATAACTACATAAATAAGGATCACTGAAAGAAATAAATCCACAGTATAGACAATATTTAACCTAGGAAACCCTCATGGGGAAGAAAACCCAACAAAGCTTATTCAATAAGTGCAATGTCTCTCTTAAGAGAGATCTCACCAAACAAAAGATAAACTAAAAAACCCTAACCAGAATAGAGTAGCGCACCACTAGACCAAGATAGTCCTCCAACAGATAACCAAAACCCTTCACCAAAACATTCTTCCTTTGAAGTTGTGTCACTCTTCCTCTGTAGTTGCATCACTCTCTTAGACTTGCACAATTTTCTATGTGAGTGAGATTGTTGTGTGTATTCTTCAAGTGAGGCGCCTAGCCTCTTATAAATATAAGGTGTTCCACTTAGAAATTAGGTTAGGGATGACCTGTCCACTTTATCTTTCTAATTTACAATTGACTTATCAAGGCACAATAGGGACAACTTTTACAAAGGCACAATAGGGTCGACATAATAAATATAATATAATATTATTCCTTAGGGATTTGTCTTGCTCAAATACAATATGAATATAATAAGAATATCTTCTGGAGCTACTCAAACTTCAACACTCCCTCTTAGAAAGGAAGTTATTAGTATGGAATGATCATCACGACTACTTATGCTCTTCTACACACTTGACCATTGACTTGTTTGAATTTCCACAAATCTATATTGAAGAATTTTTGTAACCACATCAACATATAGGGTCTCATCATCCATCCAAGATTTATTTCATCATGGGGATTTCACTCACCATCTCACATAGAATCTGGCATATAGTTCCACAATGAACTAGTAACCTCTAGTTGGCACACCAAAAAAATGGTCCACAATGACCAGGCATCTAATCACAAGGATTAGGCGATGTAGAACGCATGCACTACCCATCTAGCCCAAGTCTAGGAAACACCTCCAATCACACAGGTTGGCCCACTATCTTAAAATTTTGGGTAAATAACTAGCCCTAAAGGCATGGCATATGTTGACCTTGTGTGAGGTCATGCTGACTGGTGCCACAGTTAGTAACTTGTGTACTAGAATTTTACACTAGAGTAGAAATCTGCATACTAGACCTTTTCATTGGAGTCACAATAACTCGGCGTACCAAGAATTTTCATTGGAGTATCCCTCTGCGTACCAAAAATTTTCACTAGAGTAGAAGTAACTTGATGTACCATACGTTTTCACTAGATTATCCCTCTTCACACCAAATTTTTTCACTGGAGTAGAAGTAACTCAGCGTACCAGAATTTTTCACTGGAGTAGTCATAACATGCTCGTGAATGACCACTCATTTCTTCTACCACATGCTAAAGTTGTTTCCCTAGATTGCAACTGTAACTCATCACTCCCTCTTACTAGGGACATTCTTCTGGACCACACCAAGCTTGTCTCTAAAGTACACAAAATTCACTCTCAACAGAGGCTTGGTCAACATGTTAGATATCTACTCATTTGTAGAGACATATTGGAGATTCATTTCTCCCCTTTGTACCATATATCTAATATAATGGTACCTAATATAGATATTCTTGGACTTGTCATGGAACACTAGTTTCTCTTTCAACTTCACACAACTTTGGTTGTCACACCAGATACAAGTTTCCTCTAAATTGAGATCAAACAATCCTACAAGCATATTCTGAAGCCACACTACTTCGTTGCTACCTAAAAATACTGCTATATACACTGCTTCAGCTATACTGAATGCCACACTAGTCTGCTTCCTACTGAACCATGAGATCACAGTTGATCCCATAAAGAAGAAACATCTAGATGTACTCTTCCGGTCTGCAACACTACCATCCCAATATGAATCAGTAAATCCTTGCATGCTTATCTCACAATCTTAAGCATATCCGAGTACATAATCAATTTTACCCTTCAGCTACCTCATCACATGTTTTTCTACAACCAAGTGAACACTTCTCGACTCAACCATATATTGAATCAATGTGTTCACCGCAAAACATATATCTGGCCTTGTGTTCGCTAAGTCCATCAATTAACCAATCATTTGTTTATAAATGGTGGAATCTACTATATATGAGGATGCATTGCTCAACAACTTCATATTTGTCACCATCGATGTAGGCATGGCCTTGCAATACATCATTTTGAATCTCTTTAGAATCTCAACAACATATTTTCCTTGGTTAAGAAAAATATCACTCAGTCTCTACCATACCTCTAGACCTAAGAAGTAATGCATCATTCCTAGGTATTTCATCTCAAACTTTGTAGCAATCTTCCTCTTACTCTCAGTGATGAGCTTCTCATCTCCTATTAGAAACAAGTCATCCACAGACAATAGTAGTATCATTGTTTCACCATCCACAACCTTGAAGTATTGGTTGGAATATTCTTTACTCTTGGTAAATCCCAAGCTCATCACGAAGATGCCAATTCTACCGTACCATGTTCTGGGTGCTTGTTTTAACCCATACAAGGATTTCTTCAATATGCACACATGTGTCTATGTTAAGAACCAAACATCAATATAGCATAGAAAAACCTCAGGAAAAGTACTCAACGCCTTGAAAAAGAGATAATTTCAGATAATGAGCCTCTTTGAGGGGGCAACCTCCTTTTACCCCACTTAAATGTTCAAGTACAAGATGA
>ML814081.1:20689-53264 GCA_009831015.1 Picea engelmannii | reverse complement strand
ATACTGAATACACAATAGATCCAAAGAGAAATATAGAAGAAACCACACAATATTATTACCAAACCCTTGAGGTAGGGCAACACCATACAATGGATCCTATTATGGAAGGGATCCTCTCCTGTTCACTTGCCTCTTCGAGGGGGTTTCCTCCTATTGAGCTACCGCTCCAAACATAATACTTCTTTTCATGTCTCATTACATTGCTTGAACTCCTTTATATAGTGCTACCATCACCTAAGAACATTCTAGAGGAGGAATCTTCTAGAAGTAGAACCTTCTAAGAAGTCCTCTTACATTTATTATATCTAACTACCATAGTGGGTCTTATTTACTAATATAGTGGACCTAGTCCACCTTACATTGAATGACCTCCACTATTATCACTATGGACCCTCTGGGTCCCCCCACTACCTCTCTAGCTACCTTACATTGTAACCCATATCATTGTATATAATGCGCGGGAGGGTTATTTCATATGACTCGTGGTTTTTCATATGACCGGAGCGCGGGAAAGAAGTTGCACGGTTATAACGGGTTAACCACCTTTTAATTCGCACGAGGTCACATGCGCCATATGCCTAGGTGTCGAGGCGGTTAGGGGCTGGTGAGCCCTTAACCGTTCTATGGTTTGCACTATTGGTGCAGTTGCGCTCGATGTTGGGTTTCTATGCTTTAAAATGCGTGTGAGCCATGTTCATTCAGGAGGGGTGTGTTTTGTAGATTCAGAGACAACAAGCTTGAAGAGGGGGACTTCCAGGAGGCCTAACTTCTTCGTTTTTCGACCGATTGAGGTGCCAAAAGAGCCCAGACAGGGGTTTTGGAACGCTCTGAAGCCATTGGAGCAGTCGGTTTGTCAGTTTGAGCATTGTAAGACATGTTTTTGAGCAATTTTGAGCAATTAATAATAATGATCCATTGGAAGCTAGACCAGGAGATGTAGCCCAAGAGAGGGGTGAACTCCTTTATCAATTGTTGTGCATATGTGTTTATGTTCATTGATTATGTTGCTGTCTATGTATAATTTGCATAAGTAATCCTTAAATCTATGTGTTGCAAACTGATCCTTTTGCTTTAAACACATAACATTCACTTGCAATAATTTTCAAGTTTTTCAAGTCTTCATCATTTTTTAGATCACTAATTGAAGTGTATATCACCACAGGAGAAAATGTCTCCTCATAATATAGTCCTTCTTTCTGGTAGAAACCATGTGCTACAAACCTTGCCTTGTATTTCTTGATAATTTCATCTTTTGAATTTCCTATCTCGTAATTCCATTTGGAACTTACAATTGTATTCTCTTTTGGTCTCGGAACCACATCCGAAACATCATTCTTTATAATAGACCGGTACTCTTCAACCATGGCATCCTTCCATTATTTATTATTTTCAACCTCTTCATAATTGGTAGGCTCAACATCAATTATGTCACTTAGCAATGCCACATAGCTAGAGTAAGGTCTTGGCCTCTTTATTTCTCTAAAGGATCCATATGGAGCACCATACTTCTCTACATCCTAAATAATTTCTCGAGCCCAAGATAGTCTTCTATTCTTGGTATTCATCTCTCGAGATGACTCTGTATGTACCTTTAGTTCTTCTATATCATGATATTCTATTACAACATCATCACCTGCATTTGTATTTGTAACTCTGGGAGCTTCAGGATCCTCATCATGAATCTCATATGAATTATTTTTTCTTAATCTACGAAAATATATATCCTCATAGAAGGTGATATATCTTCTAGTCTCAATATGACGGTGACCAGGGATGTAAACTTTGTATGCCTTTGATGCCTCACTGTATCCAACAAATATACCCTTCTTCCATGAAGGGTTCAAGTTTGATCTCTTGTCCTTGGGGACATCCACATACACTGGACAACCAAATATCCTCAGGTGGATGAACTTTGGCCTTTAACCTATAAACATCTCTTCTGGTGTCTTGTTCCCAAGTACTTTGTGGGGACTTTTGTTATGCACATATACAACAATTTTGGTTGCTCCTACCCATAGATGCATCGCTAGGTCTTGATCATGAATCATGGATTTTACTGCTTCCAATATTCTATGGTTCGTTATTTCTAATACACCATTCTACTGAGGATTATAGGGAGTAGAGAGCTCCCTCTTAATCCCAACTTCCTTACAGAATTCCTTGAATTCATTTGAAGTGAATTCTCCTCCATTATCTGATCTCAAAATATTTATCTTATTTTCAAACAAGTTTTCAACAAGTGCCTTGAATTAACTTAACTTGTTTAATAGTTCACTTTTATCCTTCAAAAAGTAAATCCAAGTTTTTTGTGAGAAATCATCAATAAATGAAACATAGTATACATACCTGCTAAGTGAAGTGGATGACATCAGTCCACACACGCCTGAATGTATAATTTCCAAGACTTCTTTGGATTTGTTATTGTTGCTTGGAAATGGTTTCTTCACATTCTTTCCTTGTGCACATCCTTTGCATATTCCTTCATGTTCCACTTGGATTTCTTGCATACCTGGCACCATATTTATCATGATCGGTAGGGCTTTGTAATGTATATGAGAAAATATTATATGCCATAGTTCACTTGAAGTAATTGTATTGTGTACTAGCATTGAAACTAATTGTCCTTTTAACTTGTATAATCCTACTTCTGGGACACCAATCAATACAACATCATCAATATATTTTCCTCTAGGCCACATGAGGACTTCACCATCAATGAAATAAACTATGAATTCTTTCTCATATAAATATGAGATACAAAGGAGATTCTTCTTTAAACCAGGTACATACAACACATCATTCATCTTCATAGTTTTCCAGAGTCTAACTTGTAGGGTTCTTCTCCTACTCCTTTAATGGGATATTGATAGTCATCACCTAGCTTCACTTTGTTAGGTGAATATTTCTGAGATAGATCTTAGAGAGATTCCTTATAACTAGTCATGTGCTTAGAAGCACCACTATCAATAATCCATGTGTCACTTCCATGATTGATTGTACCTGTAAGAACTGATATCAAAACATATTCTTCACTTTAGTATTCTTCTTTTGTTTTCTCATGATCATGTTCATCATCTTCTGCGGCATGAGCATGATGTATTTTATACTTTCCTTTTCTAACCTAACCTTAGGAGTTGGGATAGTTTATGGAAATGTGACCCATCTTCTGACAAATGTAGCATCTGTAATTTGAGAAATCCTTCTTGAATTTGTGATTCTTTTGTAATCCATCAGGTTTCTTATGTGAGTGAACTTCATTCTTTCTCTTTAATCTCTTGGTATGTGTTGTTAGGGCTTGACTTCATCTCCTACTTTCTCTTCTCTTGCTACCAATCTAGCTTCTTCCTTAGTACAATAATCCCATAGTATGCTAAACCTTGTTATCCTTCTTCTTGAACATATACCTTGAATGAATGATTCCCAAGATTTGGGGAGACCATTCAATGTAGTCATCATCAACTCTACTTCTTCGATTGTGTCTCCAATGGCTTCAAGTTGTTCTTTGATTTGAGACACTCTTGTGAAGTATGATTGGATATTTTTTGAACTTTGCATCTTCACATTCTTGAGTTGTGTTATCAAGGTCATCTTCTGGTTGATATTCTTTCCTTCATACAATTGGGATAAGGCATCGAACATTTTATTGGGAGTTGTCAATGATGATACATGGGGGATCAAATGAACTTTGATGGAATCAACAATGATTCTCTTCGCCATCACTAGGTTCTTTTTGTACTTTTACTTGGCCTCATCCCCATTATGTTCTGGAACTTCTTCTTTTACAAAATATTCTAGATCATTCTCTTCTAGAATGAGCATCACTCTGTACTTCCATGCTTAGAATTTATTAGCACCTTCAAGCTTCTCATCAATCTTGGTACTCAGTGCCATCTCGTTCTTAGAAAATACATTAAGAAAAATAATACTTTTCATGGAAAGGTTTTGTACTTACCAAAGTGTACTATGTCAGGTTGACTAGTTTCAACATCAATTTTGTAGCTACCAAGACATCTTAAACTAGGGTTTATGAGGAAAGCCTAATTTTTGAAAATGTGAATTTTGAATTTATGCTTCGAGGGAAAGGTGTACCCTCCTTAGAAAAACTTCTTGGTAACCTTACTTCGACCAGCGTCCTCTAGAAAGTGGGTGAAATCACCCTCTAGGGTTTTGTGCAGTTGCAACAGCTCTAACATATGCAGCACCAGTTGCAGTTTTCAAAACATCATCAAACCAAGAATATAAACCCAAGGAAAGATGTGCTAGGGTTAGGAGAGTCTTACTATGGAATTAGTTTCCCTAGGGATCACTTCTAAAATGTGCAAATGGATTCTTTTGGGCCCGCTTTGATACCATGTTAAAGTTTCTCTTAAGCAGTTAAGTGTGGTATGTATTCTTTGACTTTAGACTATTAAAACAATAATTTCATGCATAAGGATCACTAAAAGAAAGACATCCACCATATACACAAGATTTATCTTGGGAAACCCTCGTGGGGGAGAAAACATAGCAAATCTTCTTCAATATATATTCTTCAACAAGTACAATGTCTCTCTCAAGAGAGATCTCACCAAAAAGAAGATAAACTAGAAAACCATAACTAAAATAGAGTAGCACACTACTAGACCAAGAAATTCCTCCAACAGATAACCCAAAACCCTTCACCAGAACACTCTTCCTCTGAATTTGTGTCACCCTTCCTCTGTAGTTTCATCACTCTCTTGGACTTGCGCAATTTTTTGTGTGAGAGATATTGTTGTGTGTGTTCTTCAAGTGAGGCACCTAGCCTCTTATAAATACAAGTTGTGCCCCCAAGAAATTAGGTCAAGACCTATACACTTTATATTTCTAATTTAAAATTGACTTGTCAAGGCACAATAAGGCCAACTTTTACAAAGGCAAAATAGGGTATGTTGGTGACAGAAGTCACTCCTGGATTGCAACAGGAGAAGAGCCCGACGCCCATCAATTTATGTCACGATTCGAGTATGAAATGGGTGATCGAATGGGAGTAAAATCGGACGGTATTGTTTCAACTCCGAAACTAGGCCAGGCATGCATGGGCAAGTGAGGTCTTAGACATACTCCAGACAGTGCATTGTAGTAAGGGTGAGTAGGGGGAAGACTTGTTTCAGAGAGATGTGAAGGTCTGTTGTCAACATCAGGTTTCTAGCAGACTGTAGGAGAATGCATTTAAACGTGAGATCTTCTTACATTCAAACGCAGAAAACCAGAGAATACAATAGTGCCACAATAAATCATTTATCATAATACAACTACAATAATTCATGTGAATCAGTCAATCATGAACTCCCTCGGTATGAGATGAAAACTAGATGGAATAAGGAAACTGTCTTTCATTAAACAAGAAATCTTACACACAGATGCATAACCAGAGAACTAGAGTGTCTGCTAAAACATTACAATTGGGAGCTTTGCTCTATCATCGATCCTTTGAAAAATATCAAAATTAAGTATATATACTCCCAAACATCTGCCCAACAGAGGCCTACTGGACTTTAGGGACAAGGAGTCTCTTCAATCAAATATGGCCTGCACTCCCATGTCACACGCCACCTTAATTCTGCATGGCTCGCGCCAGGGGGTAGCTGAGCCTTTAAATGCTGAATTAGCATGTGCAGGCTTTCCTGGCGAGTTGAGGACTCGGCGTGGCTTCCATGAAAAGAACCAGTACAGAAGACCATCTCGGGCAGGCTTTCATCCGGGACACCCATACTTTTCAATTAATGAGTGAGGGGAGGTTTCAACCACCCTCTTTCTTCTTCATTCATTCCCAGCAGGTATCAGGATCTAGATTACATCGAGCCAACATCTGGAGAACACAATGCCCCCTTCCTGAAACTCAATTCGATGCTTTTGGCCTCCCTTTTGTACAACACTTTCTTCTTTCTCGAGTGACCACGGGCCGTGACCTTACGCCTATTTTCCAGAGTGATTTCGGCATTTCGGGGTTCGTGGATAGGAAAGAGCGGGTCTTCTTTCATCGAAATTGTGATGGGCGAAATGCCAGGAGGTCCTAACGGTCGCCCCGCGTCCCCCCACTAATCTAACGGTTCTGAACTGATTTGGAAATACTCCGGGCTTGGGTCCGAGACGTCTTCGATGCTTCGCGCTTCGGGGATATGAGAGAGTCGTTCCTTATGCTTTGAAATCACGATGGGCGAAAAGGCGAAGAACCTAATCGCGCACCACGTGTTCCTCGAGGATGAACAACTAAGATCACTCTCGGCGCTTTTGGGACCCATCTTGCCAAATGATAAACATTAGTGCCCCTCCTTTATGCCTGCTCCTCAGTGACCAAGCGCCAAAACCATGGGCCTAATCCTGGGTGCTTTCAGCGTTTCGAGATTCGAGGTTTAGAGAGGTGAAAAGACGAGGTGTGCTTACCCCTCAAACTCCCGAATGCCGACGTGACATGGATGTGCACCGCGTGTCCTTTAGATGAACAACCCAGATAGTATTCGCTATTATAAAGGGAGCTCCTCCCGTTTACAGGCTCGCTTGATGTGACCTGGTGCTGGGACCATGGGCTCGGTTCCAAAGGTGCTTTCGGCGTTTCGCCGATCGACGATTTCAGCTGTAAAGAATGGGAGGCTCCTTGTCTCCTGAAACACTGATCCCCGATACGTCGACTGACTGCCACTTGTCTCAACTGGATCGGACGACCCCGATTTTCCTTGAACTATTGGCGTTATCCTTCATGCTAAATCCCGGGCAACTTGGCCGCCCCGAAATCTCGATGCACATCGATCAGTTTTGTAGGTGGATCTCGGCTGCTGACATCAAAACTTCACCCGCTCACTTGACTTGTGATCGGAGAAGAGATTCTCCCGCGTTGCGCTGGGGCACTTCTTGTGTAACCTGCAGGCCTGGGTATTTTTTGAGCCCAAGACAAATAATGTCGCTAACATTAGGCTCCATGGGGGATAGAGTTGTCCCTGTGATGCTCTAAGAACTCATTCTGCAGTTTCAGTGCCTTTTTATTGGGCTATGGAGTCATTTACTAAGCAGAAAATATACAAACAGAAAATTAACAAAGAACTAAAGGACAATATTTACAAACAAAGGAGCCGTCTAAGGCTCAAACAAAACACTTCTTCAGAAAATGCCCATTTACTGGGTTGTTGAAAACCTCTTCACCCTCCAGATCATGCAACTGGTACGTGTTGTTTGAGAAGACCTCAAATATTTTGAAGGGGTCGATCCAGAGGGCGTCAAACTTTCTATGTTTTCCCTTATCCTATCTGGGTGCATCCCACTTAAGTACTAAATCCCCGATCTCGAACTCCTTCTTCCTGACCTTCTTGTCAAAAGCCTGTTTGACCCTTTGTTGATGACTATGAGTTGTGTCTCTCACATGTTCCCTGATCTATTGTACTTCTACTATCTGATGAATCCTTTTGATCATATGATCCGTCTCTCCTTCATAATCTTGAAAGAACTTTTCCACAGGTAAGGCGAGCTGAGTGGGAAAAACCACCTCTGCTCCATAAACTAGCTGGAAAGACGAGGTGCCCAGGGATTTCTTTGTTGTCACTCGATCAGCCCATAAAGAAAATTTCAACTTCAAATCCAAGGTCCTTTTGTTGTCCTCCAATAGTCTTTTGATGATCCTTATCAGGCCCTTGTTGGAGGATTCTGCTAAACCATTGCCCTGGGGATAGTAGGGGGTGGAGTGAATTAGCGAGATATGGAACTGCTCATAGAAATTAATGAGAGGCTCAGATTTGAAAGAAGCATCATTATCAATGGAGATCCTACCAGGACAGCCAAATCTGGCCATGATATCCTCCAGGAAGCTGATAATTACTTTGTGGGATGTACTTCTGGTGGGGGCAGCTTCTATCCACTTGGTGAAATAACCTGTTGCAGTCAGGATCCATCTATGCTGGCCACTTGAGGGAGGATGAATTTCCCCAATAAATTCTAGCCCCCACTGTTGGAAAGGTGTTGAAGCTATCACGGGCTTCAGTGGTAGTGGCCCAAGTTGTTGTTTCCCTAAGAACTTTTGGCATTTGATGCAGGCCCTAATTTCTCTACTGACATCAATGAATAAAGTGGGCCAGTAATACCCATCCCTGAGGATTTTTTGAGTTGTGGTCTTCCAGAAATGATGCCCCCCATAAAGGCCCCTGTGGAAATCAAACATAACTTTCTGGGCTTCTGGTGGGTTCAGACATCTCAGCAGCACTCCTAGGGGGTCTCTCTAGTATAAGACTTGCCCAATGAGGCAATATTTGACTACCTTAAGCTTTAAATATCTCACCTTACTTTTACACATTCCATCTGGGGGCTTCAACTCATGCAGGAAGTACAAAATGTCACGATACCAGGCACACTCTGCCAGCAATACGCCTTTCTGAGAGCGTTGACTGGGAAACTCAGCTTGCTGAATTCCTGAGCAGGTATTGATGAAACTAACGCCCAAGGCTTCGTAATTGGATCCAGCCAGTAGCTTGGCTAAACCTTGCCCCTTAACCAACTTGGTGGGCTTTATTTCCAAGTCAAATTCCAGAATTCTAGCTATCCATCTACCTCTTCTCCCATCTATATCGGGTTACACAAGGATGTCCTTCACAGAAGCCGAAGGAATGTATGCAGTTACCTTTGAGTGCAAGACATAGACTCTGAAATCTTTGAGAGATTTCACTAAGGCATAGGCCTACTTCTCCATGATTTCATACCTGATCTTTGCATCTCTTAATGCCCTGCTGAAGAAGGCAATGGGTTGCTCCCGTCCTTCCTCATTTTTCTGCAATAACACTGCTACTATCATATCGAAGGAAGAAAAAGAAAAAACTAGGAAAGGTTTGGAATAATCAAGACTAATCAGCACAGGCGCCTCAATTAGTGCCCTCTTTATTTGGACAAAAGATTCCATGGGTTCAGTGTTCCATCTCACTTTGTTTCCCTTTCTGAGCATGGTCGTGATGTGTTTTACCAGTTCAGCAAAATTTGAGACGAATCTCCTCAAGAAATTAATCTTTCCTAAAAAGGCCTGGACCTCTTTTTTAGACCTGGGAAGTGACAGGGTTTGAACTTCCTTCACTCTGTTGGGATCAATCCTCACTCCTTCCGCTGATACTATATGGCCCAACAGCTTGCCCTCCATCATAGCAAATAAGGATTTCTTGGGATTTAGGGAGAGGCCAAACCTCCGGCACTTCAAGAAAAATTTCCTTAAGTGATGGCAGTGCTCTTTATCAGACCTGGAGAAGACTGTGATATCATCTAGGTAGATCACTACGAACTGGTCTTTCTCCCCGATGAAGGCTATATCCATGGCTCGTTGAAATGTTTCTCCAGCATTCATAATTTCGAAAGGCATTTTGGCATACATGAATGTGCCCCAAGGAGTGGTGAAGGTTGTCTTTTCCCTATCCTCAGGCATGACCGATATCTAATTATAGCCAGAAAACCCATCGATCATGGATATCTTGGATGCACCAGTTACCCTCTGCAGTATGTGCTCCATCCTAGGTAGGGGGTAATTGTCTTTCTTTGAGCTCCTGTTCAGGTTCCTGAAATCGACACAAATTCTGATTTCTCCACTTTTCTTCCTCACCAGAACCAAATTAGCCACCCATTCAGAATATCTCAAGGGGACAATGATTTGGGCATCTAACAATTTCTTCACTTCTTTCTCCATGACAGGTAGCAACATGGGATTTATCTGTCTTAGCTTCTGCCTAAATGGCCTAGCTTCTTCCTTCAATGGAATCTTGTGTTCAATGATGGATGTTTCATGTCTTAAGGTCCTCATATGACCATGCAAAGACATCAACAAACTCTCTCAGCAATTCAGTATATTCGGCTCTCTGTTCTTTGGTCAAATTGCTTGATAATTTGACAAACCTAGGCTCCTCCTGTGTGCCAATGTTGCATTCGGCCGTATCAGCATCTTCATTTGAAACCTTACCCTTTACGGCCACATCATTCCCATCAAACAGTATTTCTAAAAGGATTAGTCCCCTCGAAATGTGATTTCTAGGCAGCTGAATAATCTGGTGATTAGCAATTTTATTTAAAAACACCTCAGGGTGAGGGTCACCTTCCTGGTCGGGATCCTGATCAATGTGCAATGCAGAAAATTCATCAACAGATTGGAGAAATTTTTCGATTTCCAGGTCATCTTCAAATACCTTCCAATGCTTGACGTTATCCGGTACAGAGGGCCTATATCTTATTTCAACATCATATTTGACCATAGACGGCAGAGGAACTTTTAGCAAACTCCCTGAGACAGCTAAAGAATCGGCTGAAGTATTCTCCCCCCTTGGAATGAAAGAAATGTTAAAGGCCAAGAAGAAATTGCCAATCAGGTCCCATACTTCATTTCTGTAATTCCTGAGCCGGGGATTATTAGCACGATAAGCATTTCTGACTTGCTGGATAATCAACTCAGCATCTCCAAATATTGCTATTTCTTTAATTCCCATTTCCTTTGCGGCCCTCATACCCAAAACAAGAGCTTCATACTCTGCCACATTGTTGGAGGTTTTGAATTCCAGTTTGTATGACAGGGGTATGACCTCTTGACAAGGTGATATGAAAACCACCCCAGCGCCAGCGCCTTCGCTAGAAGAAGCTCCGTCTAAAAACATCTTCCAAAAAGAGGTGGTTGGAGGAGGTATCTCCTGATTAAGAATGGACTACTTTCTGATCTCTAAAGGGACCTCAGGAGTTTCAGTGATCTACAAAAAACTAGACCCTAAATCGGTGTCAGGTGCAAAGATGGGGTGATTAGTGGGGTTTGCTTCATCACTAACAATATAGGCTAGCTGCGCTTCCCTGTACAACCTCCTGTGTTCCCCTCCAAATACTAGGATGGTGGCATATGTGAGATCCATCTGTAACATTCCTCCAAGTCTTTTAATCCAAGACCTAGACAGCAGCATGCCAAACTTGGGGGGAACGTCAGCTACCACAATATCCATGACCACACTCTTCATGGGTAGATGAAACAAAGAAACCGACAGGTCTTTGATGACTCCTAGACACTGCACTCTTCTTGAATCAAAAGAGTACAAGTCATGATAGGCCTTTGTCACTTCCAGTCCCAGTTCTTCCATGACTACCTTGGGCACAAGGTTATGGGAAGCTCCTGAATCCATGAGGCAATTATGAAACACTTTATCATGTATGTTCAGGGAGGTGTAGAAGGGAGGGGATGAATCATCTTTGTCTTCTACCATGGGACCTAGGATGACAGTTGGTTTCTCATCTTGAAGGTTCACTGAGTCAGAGGAAGGCTGGGGGGACTCAGATTGTAGCAACTTGGAGAGGGACCTTTTGAAATCTTCATTTTTAACGAGTTCAGATAGGGGTACAGGAATTCTAATCTTCTGAATTTCATGCTCAAAATTGAAGGAGGGGATAGGCTTAGGAGCTTCCCTTACCTCAGTGACAGGCTCCTTAGCTGCTGGCGAAGTACTCTGAGTTTTCTTTTCTTTAGTAGTGGTTGTTGTGGATTTAGTAGGTCTATCTTCTATGAGGGGCTGATCTTGGCTGTCAAAGTCTCCTTCTTTCTTTCTTGACCTGAGATTGTATCTGTTAGAGGTGTGACCGACCCTTTATCCCTTTCCTAACTCATGGATTTGGGTGTTCATCAGGGATTTTTCATATGCAGACTAAGTCAAATGGGGAAAAGGAGGAGCTTCTTCAACACAATGAATTTTGGGGTCGAACTTGTCTATCTCCTCCCCTCCCTCATGAGTAACCAGGTTATTTTGGAGAGGGGTTTGAATCCTTTGATCTTCTCTGTCTTTTTCCCTTTGTTCCCTTGGGAAGACCCGTGGTCCATTGTTATCAGGTCTCCTGAAACCTCTACCATCAGCATTCTGGGGATTTCTATACATGGGCTTCCCTTCTAACTCCCACCTTTCCATTCTAGTAGAAAGTGACTTTAGTATTCTAGTTGTCTCATATCTCTGAAGGGGCAGGGGAGAGGAGTTGGATGAGGAAGCTCCAGGCCTCTTCTTGGATATGTTTCTACCAGCAGTGTTCCTAAGTCAGTCAACAGCCAATATATTAGATTCTACCTCCACGGTTGTGTCTTTCATATGGGCCAGAGTAGTAGCTCTTCTTTCCCTCAGCAGGAGGCAGAAATCGGGATCAAAGGTGCTACCATAAGTGATCTTTGCAGAGGCTTCGGAGATTTTTATCTCAGCAGGGATCTTGTTGTACATTTTATTAAATCTCTTGGAGAAGTCGAAGACAAACTCTCCTTCCTTTCTCTTGAAAGACCCAAACTTGGTCATGTAATACATGAAGTCTTTTTTATCTCCCCACTGTCTTAAAAAGGAATTATCTAAATCTTCGATCCCATCAATAGATCCAAGAGGCAGGGCCTTGAACCATTTTCTAGCCTCGCCTTGAAGGCTATGGACAAAAATCCGTATCCATACATCTGCATGCATGATGAAATTATCATCTGTGAAATGGTAAAAGGCTTCTAGGTGTTCTTCTGCAGTTATGTCCCCCTCACTTGTAAACTTGGGCAGCTGCTTGAGGTAACCATCTGTTGGGAGGGCATTGAGAGGATAAGGTAACACAAGGGGAGCATACCTAGTGGCTATAATAGCCTCCATTCTGGTCATTGGGGGGTTTTCTCCTGCCATAAGGATATTATGTGGAGGAGAACTCGGAGGAGAAGGAGATCGAAAAGGGGATACTGGGGATGAGCTTCTAAGTGCAGTGGGAAACAATAAGGGATTTAGGGAGAAGGCTAGCGAGCTTAAGTCGACGGATGCTTCTCTTTGTGCAGAAGAGGCAACTGTAACAAGAGGAGGAGCGGTAAAGCTAGGAGTGGGGAAATCCTCTGTGGTCCTGGGTCTACACTAAGGTACAACTTCAGGAGAGATGGGAGTGACAAGGATTTCTCCCTCTGATCCCAGACCAGGGGGGGGAAAACTCGACAAGAACACTCCTGAAATTTAGGAAACGAGAAACTTCAGAAAAAGGTCTGTTAAGAAACTGAGGAGAAATAGGAGTTCCTACAGAAGGAGATGGCGGGTTACCTGGTTCGGTGGCAGGAGCTTCTCCTTCAGAGGCCTTTCCTTTTCTGAGAACCACCTCAGGATCAGTTTCTGGTGTAGCTAGAGGCAGTTGTGGATGGGACCGCGTGTGTCTGCCTCTGAAAACCACAATTAACACGGCAGGTTCGCCACAGTGGAGTCATCACAATGGAGTCGCCAGGTGCATAGTAGCAAGCTTAAAAGGCTCTGATACCTAATGCACCTTTAGAATCAGAGGCTCAATGTCGTTCAATCCCGGGGAAAATTTTCAACTTCGTCCCCGACAACGGCGCCAGAAATGTTGGCGACGGAATTCACTCCTGGATTGCAGCAGGAGCAGAGCCCGACACCCATCATTTTATGTCATGATTCGAGTATGAAAGGGGTGATCGAATGGGAGTAAACTCGGACAGTATTGTTTCAACTCCGAAACTAGGCCAGGCATGCATGGGCAAGTGAGGTCTTAGACATACTCCAGACAGTGAGTTGTAGTAAGGGTGAGTTGGGGGAAGACTTGTATCAGAGAGATGCGAAGGTCTATTGTCAACATCAGGTTTCTAGCAGACTGTAGGAGAATGCATTTAAACGTGAGATCTTCTTACATTCAAACGCATAAAACCAAATAATACAATAGTGCCACAATAAATCTTTTATCATAACACAATTGCAATAATTCATGTGAATCAATCAATCATGAACTCCCTCAGTATGAGATGAAAACTAGATGGAATAAGGAAACTGTCTTTCATTAAACAAGAAATCTTACACACAGATGCATAACCAGAGAACTAGAGTGTCTGCTAAAACATTACAATCGAGAGCTTTTCTCTACCATCGATCCTTTGAAAAATATCAAAATTAAGTATATATACTCCCAAACATCTACCCAACAGAGGCCTACTAGACTTTCGGGACAAGGAATCTCTTCAATCAAATCTGGCCTGCACTCCCCTGTCACACGCCACCTTAATTATGCATGGCTCGCGCCAGGGGGGTAGATGAGCCTTTAAATGCTAAATTAGCGTGTGTAGGCTTCCCTAGCGAGTCGAGGACTCGGCGTGGCTTCCATGAAAAGAACCAGTACATAAAACCATATCAGGTAGGCTTTCGGCCAGGACACCCATACTTTTCAATTAATGAGTGAGGGGAGGTTTCAACCACCCTATTTCTTCTTCATTCGTTCCCAGCAGGTATCGGGATCTAGATTACGTCGAGCCGGCATCTGGAGAACACAGTGCCCCCTTCCTAAAACTCAATTCGGTGCTTTTGGCCTCCCTTTTGTACAACACTTTCTTCTTTCTCGAGTGACCACAGGCCGTGACCTTATGCCTATTTTCCAGAGTGCTTTCGGCGTTTCGGGGTTCATGGATAGGAAAGAGTGGGTCTTCTTTCTTCGAAATCATGATGGGAGAAATGTCGAGAGGTCCTAATGGTCGCCACACATCCCCCCACTGATCTGACGGTTCTGAAATGATTTGGAAATACTGCAGGCCCGGGTCCGAGACATCTTCGATGCTTCGCGCTTCAGGGATATGAGAGAGTCGTTCCTTATGCTTTGAAATCATGATGGGCGAAAAGGCGAAGAACCTAATCGCGCACCACGTGTTCCTCAAGGATGAACAACTAAGATCACTCTCGGCGCTTTTGGGACCCGTCTTGCCAAATGATAAACACTAGTGCCCCTCCTTTAGGCCTGCTCCTCTGTGACCAGGCACCAAAACCATGGGCCTAATCCTGGGCACTTTCGGTGTTTCGAGATTCGAGGTTTCGAGAGGTGAAAAGACAAGGTGTTCTTACCCCTCGAACTCCCGAATGCCGACGTGACACGGATGTGCATCGTGAGTCCTTTAGATGAAATACCCAGATAGTATTCGTTATTATAAAGGGGGCTTCCCCCGTTTACAGGCTCACTTGATGTGACCTGGTGTTGGGACCGTGGGCTCAGCTCCAAAGGTGCTTTTGGCGTTTCGTCGATCGGCGATTTTAGCTGTAAAGAATGGGAGGCTTCTTGTCTCCTGAAACACCGATCCCCGATACGTTGACTAACTGCCACTTGTCTCAACTGGATCGGACGACCCAGATTTTCCTTGAACTATTGGCACTATCCTTCGTGCTAAATCTCGGGCAACTTGGCCACCCCGAAATCCTGATGCACGTCGATCAGTTTTGTAGGTGGATCTCGGCTGTTGACATCAAAACTTCGCTCGCTCCCTTGACTTGTGATCGGAGAAGAGATTCTCCCGCGTTGCACTGGGGCCCTTCCCGTGTAACCTGCAGGCCTGGGTATTTTTTGATCCCAAGACAAATAATGTCACTAACAGGGTCATCTTAATAAATATAATATAATATTATTCGTTAGGTTTTTGTCTTGGTCAAATACAATATGAATATTTAAGAATATCTTTCGAAGCTACTCAAACTTCAACAAGAAGGAATGGATGCACATGTTTATACATACGTTGGATACAATTCCTAAGAACTGGTACCTGGAACTAGAAATGTGCAAAAAAACAACAAATTGGTATGATGTAACTGAGAGGTTTAAGGTAAGATTTAATTTTGAACATGAATATCCATTAGTATATGCATTCTTACAGCCATAAGAAACAATATTTTTTTCAAAAGAATTGTCGATAGAGATAGTACCTGTGTGTATTTCACACAGAGCTTCTATGAATGGTCATGAATTACTATAATGTTATAATGTTGCTAAGGAAGAATAAGACGAGGAAGATCCACATAATATACAAGTACCTGAAACTGAGGGGGAACGCCCAACCAAAGGACCATAACTTGAATATGTTTCATATGCACAACCAATAAATACACAAAAGGTAAATATTGGGACAAAAGAAAATCAAAAGTTTGTGCAAATAGACGATTATTGGAATGATGAAACTATGGAGAAGATTGCAGACTTACTGCGCAAGTATCAGGATATATTACCAAATACATTCTCAGAGATGAAGGGGATAGTTGGTGAGTTAGGATAAATGAATATCTCGTTGAAACCAGATGCTAAGCCAGTGAAACAGAGACCCTATAGGTTAAATTTGAAGTATAAAGAGAATTTGAAATTCAAGATAGATTGAATGTTGGAAGGAGGAAGCATTTATCCAGTAGTGAAATTTGAATGGATAAGTCGAATAGTAGTGAAATATAATAAAACAATAGGAATCGGAATTTCTGTAGACCTAAGGAAGCAAAATTATGCATGTCTTCATGATCCATTTCCAACACCTTTCATAGATGAAGTGCTAGAGAATGTAGGGGGACAGGAGTCCTATTATTTCACGGATGGCTTCTCAAGATATCACTATATTAATATTGCACGGGAAGACATACATAAGACTACTTTTGCAATAGAGTGGGGAATCTATCAGTACATAGTGATTCCTTTTGGGTTGAAGAATGAACCTGCAATTTTTTCAAGAGTCGTTTTAGCAGCCTTTAAGGAATTTATTCATAAGTTCCTTGAATTTTAATTGGATGATTGGAATATGTTTAGTCTATTGAAATATCACATAGAAATACTTAGGTTAATGTTGGATAGGTGTAGACAATGTAAGATTTCACTGAATTTGAAGAAATTTATTTTCTATGTGCCCTTTGGAATTTTGTTGTCGCATGTCGTATGTAAGCAAGGCTTATTAGTGGATCCTGCCAAGATTGCATTGATTTTGGACTTACAACCACCCACATCAGCTATATATTTGATAGAAACCTTGGGTCATAAAGGATACTATAGGAAGTTTATTAAGGGCTATGCATAGATTGCAACACCTATGAAGTTGTTGAAGAAAGAAGCTAAGTTCCATTGGAATGAGGACTATCAGAAAGGTTTGGATACATTGAAGTAGAAATTAGTGAATACACTGATTTTGCTATTCCCATATTAGAAGAAGGATTTCCATGTTCATGTGGATGCATCATCCATATATTTGGGTGTAGTATTATCTCAACTAGGAGAAGGACATGCAGACCACCCAATTTCTTTTGCAAGAAGATCGAAGCTGTCAACAATAGAAAAGAATTACACTACCACGGAATGAGAAGGATTGTAAATGGTATATGTGTTGTAGAAGTTTAGACATTATTCATTGGGGTCTCACTTTAATATGTATACAAACCATTCTGCACTAAGATACTTAGTGAACAATCCAGTGTTGGGGGAGAGAATATGCAAGTAGTTATTGATGTTCCAATAATATGATTTTGATTTTGTTTTGAAACCAAGGAAGTTGAATGCGGGACCATATCACTTGTCGTGCATAATATCAGGAGAAGATACAGGGAATATAGATGACATATTTTCAGATTCATAGTTATTTAGAGTTAAAATGGTGGATGAATACTTCACATACATTGTGAATCTTTTAAGTACAGGAATGGCCCCGTCATACATGAGAGTTGCACATAAGAAAACGTTAGTGATTAAATCAATAGACTATCAGTTAATTGTAGGAAAATTATACAAGTTAGGTGTATATGGAATATTGAGACAATGTGTGTTAGAGCATGAAAGTCCAATGATACTCTCATAAGCACATGAAGGAATTGTAGGAGGAGACTATGTAGGTAGAGAAACAACACAAAAGATTTTGTGTGCAAAGATTTGGTGTCCCACACTTCATAAGGATGATAAAGAATATTGTCAGGCATACGATGTTTCTCAAAGGGTGGGAAAGCCATCCATAAGGGATGATATGCCTTTACACCCACAAGTTATGTTGCATGAATTTGATAAATGAGAAATAGACTTTGTTGGACAGATTAACCCACCAATGAGAAGATTAGGAAGTAAGTATGTAATCACTGTGACAAATTATTTGAGTGTATGGGAAGAAGAAACACCACTCATAGACTGCACTGTAGAGACGGCTACGAGGTTTCTATTTGAGAATGTAGTTACATGATTTCAATGCCCGCGCATTCTACTGAGTGGTCAAGGAACACACTTCCTGAATAGGAATATTGCAGCATTGACTAAGGAATTTAAAATTCATCATCAAAAGAGTACGTTGTATCACCCTCAAGCCAATGGGATAATAGAATATTTTAATAAAATTATGGAGAATACTCTAACAAAGATCTACAATGTAGGTCGAGATGATTGGGACTTAGGAATACAAGCAAAAGGTTGATCGAACAGACACCTTTTAGGTTGGTCTATGGGAAAAAACAAGTAACGCAGATGAATTTTATTGTTCCTAACCTTCATGTTGCATCAATTACTGATATTTAGGACTTTGGCGCAGTAGAGGAGAGATTTTCACAGTTGGTACAGTTTGAGGAAGATTGATTTCTCACATGGTTCCATCTGCAAGTTCAGAAGGAAAGAGAAAATGCATGGCATGATAGACATGTTAAAAAAAATAAGTTTCAAGTGGGGGACTTAGTATTTATATACAATAGTAAGTTTATAAAACATCCAAGAAAGTTTTGAATGCATTGGTTAGGACCATATGTGAGTAATCATGTGACGGAGGCAGGTGTTGTGCAGTTGGAAACACTAAATGGAGAAGTCTTGAGGTGAATGGTGAATGGCAGTCAATTGAAACACTATAGAGACAGTCTATCATCTATGCATTAATCTAAGCTGCAAAAGAAGACATGTACCATAGCAGTTGTATTAGAGTAGGTAAAAGAAAAATAAAAAAAATAAGGAAAAGTATAAAAAGTAAAAAGAAGAAAAAGTGGAAAAAGCGAAAAGAAAAATGAAGGAAAAAAAAGAAAAAAATTGAAGTTACAATGAGAGTAAGGGTGCAAAAAAAGTGAGTGTTGCACAAAAAAAGGAAACAATACAAAGATTGTTAGGTACACACAGAAGCAACACACACAATAGGACTGTAACAAATGTTAAAGGCATCAAAAGGATGGAAATAGTGGTTAAAAATCATTAATGACAAGTTATAAAGACGACGCGTAAAAATAAATAGAAAAATCCACTGGGGATCGTGACAGACTGGAAGTGAGAGGCACATGACAACAAGGATAAAATATTGATTATGAATATGTAGGTCATAGAGGATATTTTGGAACAATAAGCAGAGGTCAAAAAATAAGTCATGACGATGAAGGAGACCCTCCAAAAGTTCATAGAAGTATGGAGGGGCATGATGCAATAGGATTAAGTGGCTTGGGACAAGCCACAGGTGAGTGTTGGGGGCCTGTTGGACAGGAAGTTCGAAGAACTAAGTTTTGAGGGCACACAAAATAAGGAAGGACAACAAGTAGGCATGGAAAAATATATAAATGCACAAAATTAGGAAAAACAATAGTCGAGAGTGTAAAAGTAGCATGCAGACACAAAGATAAGAAAAGAACACCTGAACAATGAGTTGTAATCATGAGTTTTCATAGGGTTTTGGGATAAGCGAGTAGAGTTTTGAGCCCTAAATTATATGTATAAATATGTAATGGGTCGGGTAGAATAGGTTGTTGAAGGTTGAAGGTTATTGAGTCTGAGAAAATACGAGGTTGAAGTTGTACTGAAAGTTGATGGTGAGAAAATAGAAGGCTGAAGTAGTGTTGAAAGTTGAGCTTATGATAGGTTGAGGTTGAGAGAATAGACTGAGAATGAGGTAGATTCTATGTTTTAAGGTTTATGGAGGATTTATAGAGAGAGTCTTGCACCATAGAGTAGTGTTATAAGAAAAATTTGTTCGTTGGGATAGATCCAACTTATCTGGCTGTGAAGCCGATTACATCCTCTTTGATAGCTCAGCACAAGGCAAAGACTACCCACACCTCATATGGTCCTTCACCTGAGGAAGTAATGAAGGGGGAAAAGGAGAGGTGAAAGACTTACAAGAAGTCTTTCTAAGGACCACCCACCCTGGGTATTATCCTCCCTCAGCTACCTAGATGGCCAAAATGGCATGGGGGGTTGAAAATTATGGACAATAGGATGAAAATAAGATCATTTATTTTCAGGACAACAAGATAAACAAAGCTAAAAGTGAGTTGTTCGTTCCCTTAAATCCTTGGAAAATGGCCCAAAATGGGTTCCCGAGGTAAACCAAGGTCCTGGACAATAGACCAATGGATGTCTCAAGTGAAAGTGTGAAAAGAAAGGGTGAAACGTGAGTTAAAAAGATACATCCTAGTCTTTTTAGATGGGTGTAAATTATGAACAACAAGTTGTTCAAAGATTTTAAGGCATGGAAACAAGTCCATAATGGATTGATACCCCCCAAGGTGACCCGGGAATTGATCCCAAAATATTGTCAAATCAAAAAGGGGGTTGTAAATGAAAATGGGCAGCCTTTTTTACAAGATATTACAGCTATGTTTGGGAGAATATTTACAACTACAATTTTGGTTCGTAGATGAAGAGTGGACTGAAAAAATGTTTGACTTTAAATGTATTTTATTGGTGAATTTTTAGTTATTAACACATGCCTTGTCCACCACACTGATTTATATGTTATGTCGATTAGGAAAACACATCTTGAAACTGTGCCAACCAGTATAATAAGAGTAGTATTAGCAAACCACGGTGGTTAGTTTGAAGAGTGCCCCATGTAGTTCAGAGAAGCAAGGATTATCCACTTCTCATCAATAGCACTTTCGGGCTCTTAAAGTTGCTTGGATGGAAGAAGCATACCTACGAAAAGGAAGAGACCCAGGACCCCCTAAAAGGATTTTTCGTTGAGCTTACCCAAGAAGAGTAGTATTACAACCAAGTTGAGCTATTCAACTCCTTGATCGTGTGGTACTAAGGAAAGACCACTCAATTTATACTAACTAGACAACTTCTGAGGGGCTCTTGATGAATACTCATTGGCTTTGACACTTAGTATTATATGAAATTGAAATTTCTTGAAATAAAGAACCAAGTCATCCACATGGTGAGGTCACGTCATGCTTTCACAAGAGGGCCTCCTAGTCAATGAATTGAAATCTATCTAAAACTTTATACAAAAAACAAGTAAATAAGTATGTGACATATATGTCATGGATAAATAATATGTGTACGTATATAGCTAAATAGTATAGGTTTTATTTTGAGTGTATGGGGAAAACCCCTGCTTTGTTTTCAAGTGTTTTGCAGTTTTTTGAGTGTTTTTAGCATGTTGATTTTTGCATGGCCCCTTTAGGGGAAGCCACCTGTAGATTAGTGTATGAAAAAATATACAATGAAATATGACAAAATTAACTAATTATACGTAAACAATTATACCATTGAACCCGAAGGAATGGGTTGAGGCTCTTTGCAATAGGCAAGGCCTCCATATGCAGGAAAGCCCCAATTGATTCCCTATATGGGGATTGGAATTTTACTTATTGGAATTCGAAATAGTGATGATTATTTACGAAAGTAATTTTGACAAGAAATATTTACCACTCATCAATGGAAAGGGAATAGTCTGGTCTGAGGTTGTTTAAGTGTAACCTAAGCTATTTAAGGTAACTATCCTTGACGGGTTTAACGACTTTGTTGGGCGGTGAAAGGATCTAAATAAATAAATGAAAAGTTGTTTAAGATCCTAACTACTAATTGTCATATTTTGAGTATTTACAATGATCTATTAGATTAGATAACCTTACACTTAATTACATAAATTCACAAAATTTACAAGTTTTACATGGGTACAATATTTACTAGAAGCCTTGTGAAATGAGAATTTCAAAGTATGTAATGGAACTTAATCCCCAAAAATCCAATCCAAACAATATCTATAAATAATAAAGAAAAAAAATAATTCAAACTTCAATCATACTAAAACAATAATATTCAAGCTAAGCTAACAATTGAATCTAAACTAAATTATTTTGAATGTAATTAATGAAAGATAAACTCTAATGATCAAATCACTTCGAGTTAACTTGATAATAATGTTTTACATTCAAAATCAATCAAACCAAATTGTGTGACACTGTATATATTTCCAAGAGAATATAATAAAACCTATACTGATCAGGAGCAGAGTTGCAATATAATGGTTGAATCATGTCCTTCAAAACGTTGTTAGATTGTCCATGTGTAAAATAAATTCTCAGAGATGCATTGTTGCACTTCAAGTCCAACAAAATTTAGGTGAAACTAATTCCAACAAAATAGAGTAGATTTAATAAAGATAAGGAAAGGAAAAAACTTTGAAATCAATCATTTATGGAAAATAATAATGTATTATTTCAATTAATGAAACACATTTCATTAAAAAGAAATAATTAAACATATGTAATTTGCATAAGAAAAATCTAATACATTTTACACATGCATTTATCTATCAATCACACAAAGAATTGATAAAGCTGAGATAACAAATGATATTTTTTAAATATTAATCTTTGGAACAAAAGATACACCAATTATTATCATAACAATGAATTAATAAAACATGGACAAAAGACAAAGTTTCATTCTACAAAGCTATGACAGGAAGAAAATGAACACATAAATGAAAACAAATGATATTATATTAAAAAGAAAACTCCAGAATTACTCACAAAACAAAATTCTAAAGCAACATGGGGTTCATTATCTTCCCATTAAAATCCTAGTCCATTCGTTATTCCATGCTCCTCTTTCTTCCAGATCTATAATCTTCTTTTTATAAGCCCAGACTACATAAACTGATTTAATTTAACTAATTTCATGCTAAACATCAATCTCTGATATCTCGGGGTTGTTCAAATAAAAACCAAATTGGAGGTTGACTGCAACACAAAATATGGAAAATTTGATGTCCAAGATTTGTCAGTATCTCTCAAACTATGTTGTTTCTGGAGAAAATCATCTTGATTAAGGTAAAATGATTCGTTCTGCAAATGGGATTTCGATCGTTTCCGTAAATTCGTTACCGTTTTCCCAGAAAGGAAGATTTGATTTCGCCTCCTGATAAGTGAAGTGATTTTTTAGTTTTCTCATTTCAATCCTTTAGCAACTATTCTCCCAAAATAAGCAATTCCAACTCTCTTCCATGATCTAGAGTATGAGATCCTATAAACAAAACAATCAAAGCAATTAATAATAATAGAAAACACAATCAAACAAATAATTTAAACGTCTTTTGTGCCAAAACAAATCAAACCCTAATAATAACAAAAATATTTGAAAATAACAATGGAATGTTTCATTGTGTATTGTTTTAAATCAAATATGTAATTATTAATATAATAAAACAATACAAAAAAAGAAGTAAACTCATATCTATGCTTATTTTACAAACAAACTATAAACAAATGTACAAAAATGAATTGTTAAATCATTGGGCAACTATTGGGCCACTTTTCCATTTAATTAATGGTAAACAATGCATTTCTCAATTGTTTTATTAGCCTCATGTCTTAAACATAGTGTAACATGTAATCAATTCACTTTTTTGAATTACGTGGTTATTAAGAACGATCATTAAAACAATTAATTGTAAAGAACTTTGCATAATGACCAAATAATAAAAATAATGACTTGAAAACCATGACATGATAGTAACAAGAACTTTTATAGTATTGACCTTTGTAATGTCATGTAATTCAAACAAAAGGTCTAAACACCTAAAGAAAATTTAACCATTGTTCATAGTTTTAAGTCATGATAAGGATTATGACCATTAAGACTAAGACCAAAGCAAATCATGTCTTGATTATTCATCGAAATCTATTTCTCTAGCTTATGCTCAAATTAGGTCATTCCTTTTTGAAATATCATCAAATAGTATTAGGAAAACAAGAACAAGTGTATAAAAGTAATAATAAATCTATTCTTAGATTCCATTGTCGAATCATGATGATAACAAGATTTTTTAGTTATTAACTAATATAGAAGACCTAAAAATAAAAACATGTTATGAAACCATTTGCTAATCATTGAAAGACATCACGAAATCCTTCATACTCTTGTTTTGAATTTTCATGTTTGAAAATCAAGAAATTCAAAATGAAAAATAATCGATATAAGAATGAAGAACCAATGTTAAAGTCACTTTCGATAGTTATCATATTCAACATAATAATGTCTAGTGGAAACATTTAAATCACAAAATATTCACACAATTCAAAGAAAACCGATCAAATAAGAAATAATTAGAAAAAGATAAAAGGACTATCAAAAGACCAAAAATCTAATAGATACAATTTTGTGAATTTATTACATTACAACCCATCTATCACATGAAATTAATCCATAAAATCATCTTCTTGGATCAAGTAAGATAGATTCGGATGTCATGAAAGCGATATTTTTGAATGGTCAAGGGGGTCTCCTTGAAGTTTTAGAAAAAAATCAAGGGGGACTATTGGGGGGGGGCAACAAATGGAGACACACTAGGATTAAGAAGTTATCTCTAGCTAGATAATAGAATATTTACATGTATGACAAGACAAAAGATAAGGCTTTTGACAAAAAGAGAGTTTGTCTTAAAACATGTGTACCACATTAACAAGTCAACCTTTTAAATAGTTAACCAGTTGCAATTGATTTTTAAAACATAACCTTTCTAACGATTACCCAAAATGA
Source organism: Picea engelmannii (assembly GCA_009831015.1). Lineage (NCBI taxonomy): Eukaryota > Viridiplantae > Streptophyta > Pinopsida > Pinales > Pinaceae > Picea > Picea engelmannii. The sequence goes on along the minus strand of ML814081.1, from coordinate 28,766 downwards.
AAAGACGAGTATCCATTGATCAAACTTCCTTCAAAATATATTATTTATCGGAACACACCCTAAATAACAATTCATGATGACTAGAAGATGTTATCTTATAGTTTACCTCTAATACCATAGGCACATTCACTGCAACCACTAGGCGTCCATAGCCTCAACAAGGATACCTTTTCACCCATTTAGCTTCTTTTATCACATCCACTAGTTAAATATGCATAGCTTATAAACCTTTTGTTAAAACTTACTTTCTTACTTTTATAAAGAATGAGTTGGAAGCCACTTTCCTGAATTGGTAATCAGAGAGTGGCAATGTCATTCACAAATATCTACAAAAATGAAAAGGTCGACTCGTGATGACACCTCCTTTCCCTCACTTATATAACCGAGAGCCATTATCATGGTTTGGTGACCAAATGATGGTAATTTCATACTACAAATACCCATGATCATGATAGGTCGGCTCGTAATGAGACCTCCTATCCTCCAACTAACCCCTTAAATGTCATTTGTTATATGAAAAAGGTTGCACTATGATTAATGTTAATCTTATTAGAGATTACTTAATGGATGGGGAAGCAAAATTTTACTCCCTAAGAGTGTGGGATGGAATTAAGAGGTTTGAGATAATAACAATACAAGTCTCATTCATTTGTTCCTAAAGAGGGAACCGATTAAAACATAATTGCAGAAATTATATAAATATAGCATTTTGTACTTAATTTGTAATAGCCAAAAGGAAAAGTAATCAATGCAGCTAGGTTTTAATATTAAGGAAAACTTGGAAAGTGTTGCACCATGAGTAGGTTTATTCTCTTCTTGAAAATTACCTTGCAAAAGATTTATTCAAGCACAAAACTTCAGAATGATGAAAGCTCAAATGATTTACTTAAACAAGAGTACCATTTATTTTTGGATTAACAAATCCTTATCCATTAATCTTAAAATTTGATAGTCATAATAGAATCACCATTTCATCTTTTAAAACCCCTAAACAAATGATTTTCACACCACAAATATTGAAAATAAAAGAATATGAAATAAGCTAAGAAATTCAACATTAATCAAACAAATTTTAAAAGAAAATGAAAGGAAAATTAATCTAATATAAACAATTGAAAAAACAAAATTAAATCATAACATGCATTATCAATATGACTCACATATTATGTGAAAATGTAATGTGAAATCTTTTTGTTGTACCACAAAATAGAAGGAATTTATATCGTAAAGGGGATAACTATATCAATTCATAAAATATAAATTGATCAACTAAATTGATTAATTGAATTGATTGTAGTGAAACCCTTTAAATGTATGTATTTCCTTCAGATGAAGAATTAGTATCAAAATTGTCATTTGATGCATAAAATTTTAAGCTAATAAGGCCTTCTTTATTACATATTATGTACATGAATAAAAATAAGTGATGATTTTATTAGAGTGTGCTATCATGATTTATCATTTTCAAAACAAGTTAAGTCCATTCAAGAAGTCAAGACTAAAATCAATTTCAATTGTCTATCACTTGTCTCCTTTAAAACATTTAGATTTTTAAAATTGTAGATAAATTACCATATAAACATTGCAAAGTTAACTCGCATGTATTAATAAATCATTTTAAGATACGACCTTTTAAAGGTAATTTTAAATGGAATATAATCAAAAGTTGAGATCCTTTCATTAGTTTACTCAGATTATCCTTACTTGATAGTTTTTAAATAATGATCATATTAAAACGTTCCACAATAAATATAAAAATAATAATAAGTTTAAAGATATGACTTGAAGGTAAACGATTAAACATGATAAGCAAGGAAATAAGTAATGAAAAAGAAAAGAACAGAAGACTTCCCTGAATGATGATTTTCCTTCGTCCTGAAAGTGACGCCTTGCTACACTTATTCAAATTGACAAAGTGAAAGAAAGAAAATAAAATCTAACCTATTCCTAAATTTGCTCTACACTATTCTACTCTACTTGAACTAAGTGAAATGGAATTTCCAATATAACCATTGAAGTAACTCCAATGCTACAAAGACAAAGAAATTTCCAATTAGTAAGATGGATTGAAGTATTTTAGAAATTAAAATAAACACATCATAATTACATTTACGTTTATTTTCTTCATTAAAAAACAAAGTAAGTATATCCTTACCATTATGTTGAAAATTTTTAGTATATGAACCCTCCATCCAATATGAAATTGTGTCATGATACAACTAAATTCAAAAAACTTGCCAAAATTATGGGGGCCTAATATAACCATCTGCCAAGATCAAAGTGCCCCATTCTCATGACAATTCTCCACTTCTTCATGGATTTATTCGCATGGAAGATATGAAAAAAACACATCATACTTATCCCCTAGATTTTCAATAAGAAATAAAGTAAGCATGATTTTACCATTACTTCGAATATTTTTTAGATATGAATTATGAAGCCAATATTCAATCCTATCATGAAACTCAGAATGCAAGTTATCACTTTGATAAGTTAGATATACAATTGATAAAAACGTTGTATGAGGATTCATTATAGAAATCAAATTGTTGGTTTGAGCATTCCTTTTCATGAGATGAATTGGTTCCAAATGTGCAGTAGAATCATGAGATTTTAATATAATCAATGAATCAATATGAAGTATGGAATCTTCGATCTCCATAATGAATGCATTGTCTTTTTCACAAATAAATTGTGTAGAATCATCTTGTGACATGTATTTTTCCCATGCTAGTGATGAAAGTGAAAGAGCATCAAATTTGACTTCATAAATGTTATGTTCGAAATTAATTTCACCAAATCTTGACATATTGAAAATATCACTTTATGATGGAAAAGAGTAAGATACCGTGGATAAAATATCATGCACAACTGAATCTAAGAAGAGATCTGGATATACAGAGTAAAATGAATTAGAAATGAGCACATGAAAATATTCTCTTGAGCTATGATACTTAACAGTGTTATTCTCAAGACATTCCTCTTCACTTTCCTTAATACTTTCACTATGTTTTGGTGGTAAATCCTTCAACATAATACGACCATCTAAATTTTTCTCCTCTATGATAGACAATTAAAAACTTTCATGACAAACATATAATATTTCTTATGGATATGGTATGATTTATGGACGAAGGTTTAAGGTTTCTTCTTCCAATTGCAGATCTACATCTCTAATCTGTTTCATTGGAATGTTAGAATGCTTAAGATCATTTGCATCACCTAAGTGTTCTTAAATAATTGAATCTAATTACTAATTAGAGAAAGTGTTAGAAGAAGATGGACATATATGTATACCCACAATAAAATATCCCTCCATGATAGTTGAGGATTGAAGATGCAATGGTTCAGAGGAAAAATAAGTTTGATTGTCAGTGAGAACATTTTCAATAGATTCTACCTCCCTTGCTTGTTCAAGATTTTACGATGGATTCCTCTCATCCTGAAAAAAAAAATTCATCTTGTTTAGGATTTGTAACTGATTCATCATTAAGGATTGAATATGGCTTGATGAAAGGGGCGCAAACATCAGAGAGGAGATTTAGTATAAATGACATGTCATAAAGATGAAATTTACAGAGAACATGATGGATGCTTATTGAAAATAATTCTGGAGATGAATCATCATTGATTAGTAGAGACTTAAATTCTTCACATAATCGATTGTAATCATAAATTTAAAAGGCGTCTAAAAATTCCTCTACAAATTGAAACCAATCAACAATGTAACATGTTGGAAAAGACTCAAACCAATGTTTAATCTGACCCTTGAAAGTGAAAGAGAACAACCTGCATAAAAATTTCAAATGAAAAATATCATGCTTGATCCACTTACACCAAAAATTGTTAAGATGGTCTCGTGTCGATACATTCCCCTCGCCATAAAAGGTGAGTCTGGACAAGCAAGAAACTGACTAGTTGGGAATAGCAGGTAATGAGAAATGGAAAGCATGTTCCAACACAGTGGTTTGGGCAAGATCCATGAGATATTAGATACATTCAAAATAAATACTCTGTAAGGCCAGCTTGTCAGTCTGGCCTACCTTCTAGTGCATTTCAAGCTAGTGCATTTCAAGATGACATAGAAGAATAATTTATAAATCTAGAATTATGATAGGTTGAGGGGTAAAACATTTAATTATTAAATTTACCTCATACTTCCTTCTAGAGCCATTTGTTGATGGTAAATATTGACCACTCGTCAACTGAAAGGGAATAGTTCGTTTCGAGGTTGTTTAAGTGTAACCTAAATCGTTTAAGGTAACTATCCCTGATAGGTTTAGCAACTTTGTTGGCTGGTGAAAGGATCTAAATAAATAAATCAAAAGTTGTTTAAGATCCTAACTACTAATTGTCAAATTTAGAGTATTAATAATGATCTATTAGATTAGATAACCTTACACTTAATTACATAAATTCACAAAATTTACAAGTTTTGCATGGGTACAAGATTTACTAGAAACCTTGTGAAAATGAGAATTTCAAAGTATGCAATGGAACTTAATCCTGAAAAATCCAATCTAAACAATATATATAAGTAATAAAGAAAACAAATAATTCAAACTTCAATCATACTCAAACAATAATATTCAACCTAAGCTAACAATCGAATATAAACTAAATTATTTTGAATGTAATTAATGAAAGATAAACTCTAATGATCAAAGTGGTTCGAGTTAACGTGATAATAATGTTTTACATTCAAAATCAAATCGTGTGGCACTATAAATATTTCTAAGAGAATACAATAAAACCTATCTTAATTAGGATCAGAGTTGCAATCTAATGGTTGAATCCTCTCCTTCAAAACTCTATTAGATTTTCCACCTATAAAAGAAATTATCAGAGAGACAATGTTGCACTTCAAGTCCAACAAAATTCTGGTGAAACAAATTCCAACAAAATAGAGTAGATTTAATATAGTGATCTAAAAATGAAGAAGACTTGTATTCTTGAAAATATTTGCAAGTTAAATTTATGTGTTAAAATGAAAATGGATCAACTTTGCAACACAACTTTAATAGAATTTACTCATTCAAGATGCATATAAACAACAGCAATAACAGTGAACAGAAAACACATAACACAGCAAATGATAAAGGAGTTCACCCCTCTCTTGGGCTACATCTCTTGGTCCAGCTTCCAATGGATCTTTTGTATTATTTGCTCAAAGTGCTCAAAAATGTGCTTTACAATGCTCAAAATTCCAAATAGACTTCTCCAATGGCTTCAGAACATCCAAAAACCCCTAGCTAGGATTTTTTGGCACCTCGTTTGGCCAAACATTGAAGAAGATAGGCTTCCTGGAAGTCCCCCTTCAAACTTGTGGTCTCTGCATCTACAAATTGCACCCCTGTTGGCTCAACCTAGCCCCCACGCATATTTAAGTGTTAAAACTCATCACCGAATGCAACCGTAAAAACCGTGCAAATTGTAGGATGGTTACGGGCGCACCTAGCCCCTAACCGCCAAGGTCGTGGTCATATGACCCATGTGACCGCGCGTTTAAAGAATAAGGGCCAAGAATTTAAGAGCAAGTAAAGTCGTGACAAGTGGTGGGCATTTGTATAATCGTTGAACCGAACTTAAATCCAAACCAAAACGCATACCCTCACACGCACATATGGTAATACATATGGTCATATTGCAATAATGTATGCGACCGGGGACTGGGGCTAAGCCCCAGCCCGGACCCTCGCGCCAATACATAACAAACTCAATCTTAAATAAATGTGAAACCATATATATAACAAGGAAGATGGTGTGGTGCATTGGCAATGCAAACTTTGCAAAGGTTATATGTGGGTGGAGGTCACGGGGTCGAACCCGGTGGACTCCAATAATATTTTATACAAGCAACCAATAACAGGGTGCCACGTGGCATCCCATGACTGGACCAGGTGGCACCGTACAACCAAACAAATACTACCACGTGTTGCAATTTCATTCATCCACATCTTCCAACTATCTGCCACTCATCTCTGCCATGTGTTGTACGGAGTGCCACGTCAGCAGTCGTACGGACTATACAGTCAACATCCTTTTTTTTGTCTATTTGTCATTTTGAACATAACGCGATATCTCTCACTCCCGACATCCGTTTGAACCCAAATGAGTTGCATTGGGTTCGTAACGATGCGGTCTATGCTCCCGTTCGATTTGAAGCGATTCCAAGCACTTTTTCAGTTTTAAGCAAAATTTGATCCCCTGGATCACACCTCCCCATTAAAAAGCTTTTGGACCTCCAAAAGACTATTTTCAGTCTATCTGAAGATGAGGGTATAGCTACCTCACCTTTCCAACCTCAATCCACTTGTCTTTGCTTGGATTTGTACCTTTAAGACCAACTCGAAGATACTCCACATTTCCTCGTTTTGAAGTTCGCATTCTCCTATCAAGGATCGTGTCTTCATGCAGTTCTGTAAGATATTCTAGGGAAAAATAATCTATAGAAGGAATCTGAACATGCTCTCCTTGATCATCAATCAAAGGAGGCTCATAAAATTTCAAATTCTCAACATTAACAACTGCATACATTTTCATATAAGGAGGCAAATCTAAACAGAAAGCATTGTTACCAATCTTGTCAATAATCTTGAAGGGACCATAGCGAATTGGTTTCAACTTGTTACCTTCTCCTTTAAGCCTCTCCTTACTGATGTAAAGCCAAACTTCATCTCCAACTTGGAAACTGTGATCAACACGATGCTTGTCATGTCTCGTCTTGTACTTGGATTGATTCTTTTCCAACTGCTCCTGCACCATTTGATGTATCGACTGAATTTTTTCAATGAACTTTTATGCCCTATCAATGTCATATTGACCATCAATAGAAATATCCTTCCCAAAGATAAAATCTAAAGGAGATTTGGGCAAATAGCCAAAACATGCTTCAAATGGTGACGTTTGAGTTGAAGAGTGATTAGCTCGATTGTAAGCATGTTGAATGTAGTGTAAATGCTCATCCCAAAGTTTAGGATGCTTGCTGTAATAACCACGAAGAAGATGTACCACTGTTCTATTTACCACTTCTATCTGACCATCGGTTTGCGGATAAAAAGTTGTTCTCTTTTTCAGTTTGGTGTCCATGAGTGCCCATAAACTCGACCAAAAGCTTCCAACAAATTGAGAATCCCGATCAGAAATAATGGATTTAGGCAATCCAAAATGCACCCAAACATTTTAAAAGACATTTGTGCCATTTGTTCAGCTGTAACTTGCTTCTTACCAGGCATCAAAATACACATTTTTCTAAATCGATCAACCACAACATAAAGATAATCATGATTTCGTCTAGACATAGGTAGACCTCCTACAAAGTCCATAGAAATACTTTCCCAAGGACGAGAAGGAACCGGAAGTGGAGTATACAAACCCAACTTATGATTTCTAGGTTTACTTGTGGCACATAATGAACATCCTCGAACATATCTTGAAACACTTTCATTCATTTTAGGCCAATAGCCGTACCTTTGCAAATTAGCCACTGTCTTACCTACACCAAAATGACCAGCAATAAGAGAAGAATGGGCTTCTCTTATGATGTTCATTCGTTCACCCTGTGGAATACATAGCTTTCTAAGATGATACAAAAGAGTATCATGCACATGGTAATCCAATTCCTCAACATGGTTAGAATGACACAAAGTCTCATATACTTCTTTAAAGTCAGTATCTAAAGCATATTTCTCAACATAACTCTCATGCATGATAGGACTATGCTTAAGAATAACTGAAGCATTAATAATAGGCCTTGAATGCATATCAGCAACTTTGTTATAAATTCCCTTCTTATACCTGATGACTAAGTGGAATTGTTGTAGAAAACCCATCCATCTGAAGTGCCTAGCTTGTTGTAGTTTTGTTTGTGATTGTAAGTATTGCAGTGGTTGATGATCGGTGTGAACAATGGTTTCTTTCCCCAACAAATAATTTTTCCATTTTTTCACACTTTGTACCAATGCATACAACTCCTTATCATAAGTAGGATAGTTAATCACGACACCATTAAAAGTTTCAGAATGAAAACAAATGGGCTTACCATGTTGTAGCAAGACTACTCCCATTGCATAATTGC